>QNQO01004900.1:0-187676 GCA_003290165.1 Berberis thunbergii | reverse complement strand
TGACTGTGATTCTGAGATAAGCACAAAAGATATAGAAACAATAGATGGAATTGAACAATTGGAAATAAAAGGACTTCTCTTCTGGTGATCTCACACAAAAAAGCCTGAATCAAACTCTTTTCTCTGTTCTTAATTCATTACAGCTTCATCTCTATTTAAATTCAAGCCTCTAACAGAATTTTGAGTTTAGCCAGTTATCGGCTTACACGTATCAGCCCATGTGGCATTAACTAACTAACTTTGGTTGAGATTACCAAACTACCCTTATTTCAAACTTCTAAATTTAAACTAGGCGCCATCTTTTTTTGCCTAAATGTCTGCATGTGTTTCTCATTTCAGCACTCTTGAGATCGTGACACTCCTCTCCTTCGATCTCATCATCATTGTTGTAGACAAATCGAACACACTTGCCTTCGAATTCAAGCAGTTTGTTGTCCACATCAAAATCATGTTCAAACCTGCACAAGGGTTTTCAGCTGACCTTGAAATAGAGCCTCCCCTGTTCCAGGGGGTGATTTGGTTGATCCTTCTTCTTCATCAGAGACGAAGGAGTCCCCAAGTTTCCTACTACAATCTTAATGACCGGCAAGTCCTTGGTGATATTGCTCAAAGTCGATCAATCAAACTTCACATTCTTCCATCTTGAAGTCCCCCATCTCTGGCTCTTCAATCTTTTCTGTAAAGATCAAGAAAAAATTAAGAAATTTATCTAAATCAAGAAATGGGTATTTTTTATCTGCGGACTTGAGTGGTATGGAAAGTAGAAAAAAATACTTATGGACCTTTCTTGGTTCCCCAATTGGGTTTCTTGTAGAGACAGAAGATGAACCTCATTTGCCAAGAAGCTTGCAAAACAGCATAAGGCCGATGTTGGATCGATTTCTAGGTCGGGGTCGTTTGGCCGAACTACATAGACAGATATGAATTTTTTTTTGAAAGCCAAGCAGGGTTTTTAGAGGATCCAGAACCCACTAAAGATGCCGCAAGCTGGGTTTGAACCCATGACGTAGTGGTACCATCCGCCAAGCTCTAACCGTTGAGCTGTCATGCCATTGGCTGATATTGAAGTTGCTTATGGGATTGAATCTAAGAAGAGGAGGAATGGGAGTGATAGAGGTGTTCAGCTCATAAGTGGTGAAAGTGAAGGGAAGAGGAGGAAATGAAGGGAGGAGAAGAAGTAGAAATGGTGGTGGTGGGTGGTGGGCGGTGGGGGTTGTCAGGGAAAAAAAAAAATGAAGATTTTTATTGCATTCCAAACCCTCAATTTCACCAGGTGATCAGTAATAATTTAATTTAACATAATTGTAGCCCTTAATCGTGTATCGAGATGCATTATTATCTTTAGAAGTATATCGACAAAAAAAAATTAACCATAAGTGTACTCCTCGTGTGATGTAAATTTTGGTCATATTTTTACTAATCAGGCATCTTTGTTGGGGGTGTGTCTAATTGCTCCTTATTTTGCCTTTATGAAGGATAAAAAATATCAATAGATAACATTTCAAATTCACCCAAGATATAAAATACAGTTATATATATATATATATATATATATATATATATATATCCAACAAAACCATGTCACCTCCTATTCCTCCAATATCCCTCCCACCCAGCAAATCATATATCAACAGCAACCATGTTGGCTTTCCTGATTTCTTCTCACCCTGACGACTAAGGCACACCCATGCTTTTTATACAGTATACTTATCTTCTAGACCTATTTTTTAAAACATATTGAAACTCCTCGCACACGATCCTCATACCAGATCGTCAATTCTTCCCATGCTTAGGTTCAAAGTTTTCTGATTGTTCAACGTTGCTTGATAGGATTTTGGAATATTTTTCTTCTTTGGACAATGCATACATTTGAAACGCACTTCAAGTATAATATTTGCTTGAAATTCATCCATCTTGGCACCTATGAAAACATTCACCATATTGTCACATTTATCATAACTACTAAAAAGCATCATAATAGAAAAACTCAAATCACTCAAAAAATAAAACCAGAAAAGAGACAATGACCAAATGAGACGAGTTAGACAAACTTGGGATTTAATCCAAATTATTATTAAAATGGTATAAATCTTGTAATCAATTTATAAAATAACTCTAATCTGAATCTAAGCTCCTTATAGTCTCATATTTTAATATTTATCCTAAAAATCTTTGTAGGTAGGTGGTTGCGTCAATCAATTAACTATATAGCCAATCAACTGAAAAACAAAGAGTGATGATTAATAAAATTGATGTAATGGCTTAAAAAAAAAAATTATATGCGACATTCAACACTAAAGTAGATCATATTCTAATGAGATGGTGTGTTGGTAGGAGAGTATCCGCAAGTGTCAGAACTAGAGTTGCCAGATAGCTATTAAGAAGGAAATTGAAGAATGACAATGTTTCGTAAACATCGACTTTATTTAACAAAAAAATTAACTCAATGAATTTATTTTCCTATTACTTTTGTATTTTTATAGGCATGGAAAAATGATTTTCTAAGTTCTGTAACATTTCTCGTTGTCCAAAAAATGCATGTCACGAGATTGTTTCCAGGTAATAAAAAATGGCTAAAAAGAAAATTAAAACGCTATGCCAAGTAAGGCCAATATATAATTGCATGACTAGTTTAAAAGTTGATCCTAACTTTTTCGATAACTTGTGCAATTACTTTGGTTGATTTTAAGATTTGTCACCATATGATTTTGACTTGTATTTATTGTGCAATGATTTTGTTTCCGAAATGCCCAAACTGTACTAATAAAATGATGTGGTGTTCTTTTTGGATGACAATAATTTTGTGGGGATGTAAACCGCCCTATGCACTACCATGTTGTTCATGACGTTAACCAATTCAAAGCTAAGGACTTACAATGGGTTGTCAAATTAATCTACAATTACATTCAATTGTTTTCTATTTAAATTGATATTGTTAACGTATTTTACACGCTCACTTTGTAACACACGATATATTTTCATCTACGAATGACATATTTGAAATTCCGTTATTTAATAATTTGACACACATTTTTTTAATTGTTATTAATTTTTTAGATTTCGGTTGTGTTTCTTAATGTATTTCATAATTTGACAATGTACACACCGTGTTTTTATTCAATGCATGGTATTCATATGGACGAAATATAAATTCTTAGCTTTTAGTTGTCTTACAAATTTAATATATGATTTAAACTCACATGCATATCATGAAAATCGTGATATAAACTTGTCGTTACAAATTGTAGAAGGGTAGAAAGACATTTTATAAATCAAGTTTTTGAAGTAAATGATGTCTTGTTAATAATTTTTATTAGACAATGGGTCAATTTGTAATTAGTAAAAACATATTTAACTTAGTAATATTTAAATACAAGCAAAGACAAAATGTAATTGGAGGAATCCCTAATTGAAAAAGTTCAAGTTCTAAATTAATAAGCCCTAATTGTAAATTAGTAGATGAAACTTTGTGCGAGAAAAATTATTGAAGTGATCGTTCCCTCAAATTAGATGAAGCTCCAAGCTCTAACACTTGGAGGATGAAGCCTTAACAGGGGGTGTTTAACGGTTCAATCGGTTTAAAATTGGATCCAAACCAAATCGAAGTAGGGATCAGTTTTTGTTTGGTTGTTCAATATTTTTCAAACAAAAATATGAAACCGAACCCGGTCAGTTCGATTCAGCTTTGACTCTTATTCTTTTTCCATTTTTTCTGTCCCCTCTTCCTTTGCCTACTTCACCTCAGATTATAGTTCACTCCAATAGTATAAAATCCAGATTTCTTGAATTCCTTCGGAACATTTCGCAGAACCTATTTGAGTTATGTGGGATCAATGCAAGATATGTAAGCAGACCCAACTCCTCTGGAAGGTACCCAGCAATGTCACCAATCGTTTAGATGATCTCAGGCTACCGTCCCAACGGCATTGAATTGTCGGCTGCGATATGAGTTAGAACACACTAGTGTAATTACAGACAACGATATCCATTGGAGTGTTGATGAATTTTCTTCTCTTTGAATCACTTTGTAATTCTTATAATCTGATAGCGTTCTTGAATCTCAAATACTAGAACAGGAGAAAATAGAATCTGAGAGGATAAATAAGATAGAAAGAGAGGTGAGACTACTTCATCATTTTGTGTTTTTGTAGTTTTGGGAGGTTGCATGCGTGAAATAAATTAACATCAATCTACAACTATTTAATTGTGTTTTTAGGAGTTGTGTTAAATAAAATAACATCAATCACATTTGTGCTTTTGGGAGTTGTGCGAAGTAAATAAATCGATCAATTGTTGTTTGGGGTGAATAAAATAACATCAATCAATGCTTTTGGTTGTTTTTGGGGATGTGTGAAATAAATAACATCAATCAATGTACATAGCTATTTTGTCTTGTGCTTTTATTCTCTCTCAGTTCGGTTTAGTTTTCTCAGTGTGAAAAAATTGAAATTGAACCAAATGCAATTCGGTTCGATTTTTACTATTCAATTTCAGTTTTCACCATTTCGGTTTTTTCTCGAGTTTATACATTCCAAATCAACAACATGATACTAGTTCCTACATCTAAAAGCTTCATTTCCTATTATCAAGTCAACTACTTTGTTCCCTACTAACTCTCCTCCATCTCTGCAAGCACCAACCCTTTTTGTTTCATCAGTCAATCCTAAAAATAAAGTACCAAGCTCCACATTCCCATTGAACTTCCTCGTGATTTTAGAATTGACATTGGGTAAAGTCAAGAACTGCCCTTACAACCTTCTCAACTTTTTGCCAATGGAATGTATGCAATTGTATAGGCATAGCATTCGCTTGCTCAAATGCCTTTCAACTTATTAAGCTCTCATTTCAATTAAATAATGATGAATATGCACTTTAACATTTTTCCAAATGAACCAAACGTAATAATGATAATGAAATAAATGAGCACATCAATATAATTCAAAAATTGGGGAGGACTACATGGGATGTATTTATACTACTTTCACACATAAATATGTTATATGAAATTCACATGAAACTAACACGTTTATTGGATAACTCGAAAAGCCATGGAGTTTAGGGAAATAATGAGTGGTAGTGACACAACAGATGCGACCAAATCTCGTCCTCCTATAGTTTGATTTACAAAACAAATGTTAGACTGCAAAGACACCTTTTTGGTGGCCAAAGGCACTCCGATTCTTATGTCAGAAACTATGTTTGAAGAATGAAGTAAATCTGGACAAAATTTAGTTAAAGTTGCATATCTTAGTCAATTGTTTCCTTTACCTTATATAATGGTCACTATTAATTCTCTGTGTGACTTAAGCATGTGAGGCACAAGGAAAGGCGACGTTTCTCGTAACAATCTCCTCCTTTATGAAGATGTGTCCGTGGAGGCAAACTCCCTCCACGACACTTTTCTTATGTAACATTTCTCTTATTTATAAGAGAACTCGTTCAGGCTCAGATTTGGGCCTTAATTACATCTTCTTCTGATAGGCCTGGTTTGGGCTTTATGATTGGTTTTGCCTTTTTAGGTTTATGAGATGCCCCAGTAGGTGGAGTATTAGGGTTCTTTCTTATTTCCCTCTTCATTTTTCTTATTTTCTAGTTCGTTTGCAATGCCTGCCGGCAATTTACTGGACGGTGAGCAGCTTGCTATCTACGAAGCTCACTTCTCTCCCAAAAAGGTTTATCAGGGAAACGCTGGATAGCGTTTCGTTCCTGACTATTTTACCTTCTGACTTTGAGATAATTTTTCCCCGACAGAGTGATTGTCTTTGTTTGTCCGAAGGAATTGGTATATACGTTCTACCCGCGCATGTTTCAATCCGGCATTCAATTTTCAGTTCTAGAGTTATTCTGGGCGTATTTAGATTTTCTAGGCATTCCTCTTGTTCAGGTGGGCCCTAATGGTTGGAGGGTTATGGTTTCCACATATGTAAGAGCCATCCTTTCTGGTATTCCTTTGACTGTTAGGACTTTGCACTCGGTGGTTGATCTGCTGGTGACCAAGAGTATTTTGCTTTATTCATTATCCTGGTGTGTTTCGTATCTGAACGATGATATCAGGGGTTGGTCACGAGACTGATTCTATGTCCCTGTTTCTTCTGGCTACTTCGATTTGCGGAGGTCAATAAATAGTAAGGCTCTTTCTGGTTCCTAACAGCGGAGGGATCTGCAATTGACTGCAGAGGAACAGATGATTAACGAGTTTTTTTGTAGCTTCCCTAGGTTCCTTTGAAGTCCTTTTATCCGATGTCATGGTAGAGTGCAATGGCTTGTACAGCATGAATGAGGATGAGCAGGTTTTGCTGATCAAAAGGTAAGCTGAAGAGATTGTTGCACGTTGCTTCTATTGGCGTTGATGGGAAAGTGAGCTCGAGTGTTACAGATCTCGATGCTCTTGTTAGCGTTGGCGGCCGCGGGCCCAACTTCTAGAAAGAGAAAAGTCTTGAGGCTGTTAGTCCATCAAAGCGGTTATTTATAAGTTTTTACCATGTTTCGAAGAGGAAACGACTCACCGGCTCTATTCGTCGCATTGTTCCTTATTCAAGTTATGTTGATAGGGAGCCTGCATGGGAGGATCGCTTATCTCTCGAGGCTGAAGATATAAGGTCGACGTTGGAAAAGAGTGAAAAGGAGATTATTCGCCCGTTGGATGATAATGAAAAGAGGCAATTTTTTGCATATATGGGCCTGACGCTACCGAATGTTCTAATGATGATCCTAGAGCTATTGATGATTATATGTTCCAACTGGCAGTTGTCCAATCTAAGGAGATTGATGATCTCAGTCAAGTTCTAGAGGTGCAGTCTCCCTAATCTCCTTCTGCTCATGTTGACAGTGCGGCAGAGGTCTTACCTTCTCCTGCATGCTTAGGTTATTCTGCCCTCGTTTGTACTACTAATTGTTCTACTTCTGCTGCAACTACTACACAACGAAAGGGTAAGGATGATTTTTTTGTCACTCCGCCTTCTCTCCCGGCCGTTGGAGGTGGTTACTCCGTGCTTCCGGATCCATGCGTCCTTCATTCGCGGATTAGTTGGAAGGAACCTATCCTTGAAGAGATTCTCGTTAAGTCGGATGGGAAGTTTGCTGGTTTACCCAGCTAGACATGCAGGATGGTGCACTTAGGTTGATCAACGAATGGCACAGGCGGTTGGTGAAGAGGCCTTCGATGCCTGTGTTGGATCCGAGATGAAGGCCTTAGACATATAATGGATGGGATGAATCATCTCTCTTATGTGAGGGTGATGGGCTCGGATTACAAGCTAGTCATAATCAAGTTTATCCCACGACCTTTGTCAATCTGATGTGTTGAGAGCGTGATGCGCAGAATGGGAGAAAGCGATCGGGGTTGCTCGAGCCTCATTGATTGAGGCGGAGGGCGCGCGTCTTGAGAACCAATTTGGATGGTGTTTGTGCACAGTTGCAGCTGAGCTCGAGTCTTTGAGAACCATTTGGATGGTGTTTGTGCACGATTGGACGATGTGGAAAGGGAGATGTCTGTTTAGAAGGTGATTCATGATGAGGTTGCATGTGTCGTGGTTGAGCAGTCCACCAATCGCAACGTCGCTGAGAAAGGGTGGAGCAATTAATGTTGTGCTTGACAAGGTCAAGGCAGATACCTCCGCGATGCTTACCACCGCTGAAGGACGACTTATTACGGCTAGGAACGAACTTGTTTCCATCAAAGAAAGGCTTCGCATTGTGGAGGGTCGCAGATTGGCAGCGAACCATTGATGGACGGACTGAGCTCTTGATTATATCAAGGGGCTTGGTGTTGATTTGTCCCAGTACCATCACTTGGTCGATCAAACCTTTGAAGATGAAGATGGTGACGAAGACATTATGGGTTCTTCGAGTGATCCAGTGGTTGAAGAACCATTGCTCCCTTCTCATTTTGAGAGAGTTTCTACCAGTGATCATGTTGCCTCTAATCCATCAGATGACATCACCAATGATGTTATGATTGCCTCCATTTTATCTCCTACTCCTTTACTTTCTTCTTCAAATGTAATAGAACATTTTATTAAGGAAAATAACTCTTCTCCTTGATATTCTTATTTTTCTTCATAGTCGTAATTTGTCGTGTTGACTCATTGCATGTTGTTTATATATTTTTTAGGTCAATCGCAGTTGTTTGTAATAAGTTGCATTGCGTATCTCCAGTTTCATTTTTTTTGACCGGCCAGAGAGCCTTTACAACTACATTCTTGATCATGTCTGAATTTCTTCATCTGAATCTTTTATGGCTATTTTTATGCTTTAACGTGTTTGTTGCCTCGAAGTGGGTTGACTTTATCCTTTCTTCTTGGTGTATTGGATCTTATTCGAGCAAATTGATTTTTCCTTTTCGACTTTATATTAGTTATCTCAAAGCTTTTATGATAAAGTTGGTTTGTTTGTCCAACTTTTACTTCGTTGGTTCAATGTACTATTCGACCTGAAATTCTTTATTTGAATAAGTTGACTCATTCTTCTAACTTTTACTTTATTGGGTCGATGTACCAGTCAATCCGAGGTTTTCTGAGTTAAGTTGACTCGTTCGTCCAACTTTCACTTCGTTAGTTTGACATACTAGTCAACACAAAGTTGTTTATTTAATTAAGTTGATTTCTTTTGTCCAACTTTTACTTCATTGGTTCGACGTACTAGTCGACTCGAAGCTCTTTGATTAAAGTTGACTTGTTCGTTCCAATTTCACTTTGTTGGTTTGATGTACTAGTCAACCCAAAGTTATTTTTAATTAAGTTGACTATTTTGTCCAACTTTCACTTCGTTTGTTCGACGTACTAGTCAACTCAAAACTTTTTGAGTTAAGTTGACTTGTTCGTCCAACTTTCACTATGTTGGTTTGACGTACTAGTCAACCCGAAGTTGTTTTTTAATTAAGTTGACTTGCTTGTCCAACTTTTACTTTGTTGGTTCGACATACCAGTTGACCCGAATCTCTTTGACTTAAGTTGACTCGTTCGTCTAATTCTTACTCCGTAGTTGATCAGACCAAAAGTTTATTATATATATATATTAATCGTGTCCTGATTTCTTTTGGCTTGATATGTCGATTGCTTTGTATTGTCAAGTTTTGATGCCTTCATTCTGTTGTCCATGCATAACATGGGGATTCCGAACTTGTAATTTATTGATTCCTTTTCTCGATATTCTGACCAACCCTAGCGGTTGTTCTTCTTGAAAAGTTACGCTAGATTATAGAGTGGTTTTGTTTTGTCTTATTAAGCTTTGTCTGGTTGAAGTCGATCCTTGTGTTGTTACAGATCACGTCTTTGTTGTTTTGTCTTGCATCGCCTATATCCTGAAGTCGTCGGATTTTCCATTGGTTATGTTTCATCATCTGTTGGATATGTTACTGTAGCTAATGGACTTGGGGTGTTTTCTGACTCGAAAACTGAGCAGTGTTGAATTGTCCGATTGTGCTCACATCAGTGCCAAACTGTCCAATCATGCTCACAATAGCGCCAATTATCCAATCATGCTTGCATCAGCACCAACTGCCGAGGTTTAATCGAGTCTATTGTCGTCTATTTCATCATTGATAATTCGGGTTGGGTTGCATCCATCAGTAGGGTCTTTGAATTGTGTTAGTTGATTGGTGCAAGCCTTTCCTTATGCTTTTACTATGAATCAATAGGTTGGTTTGTCTGGTTTCATTTGGCATTAGTACTCCTACTTCGATATAGATGAGCCCGAGTGGGAGGTGTTTCCGTCTGCTTCTTCAGTTGGGTTGATCGTTTTGCTCCCTCCGATCATGCGGTATAGAGCGTATATTTAGTTCCTTGGGCTGTTCTTTTGATCTCATTGTGGAATTTGCCTTTTCTTTTCCTTTGAGTTGTTTGTATGGCATTTCAATGAATTCGTCGAGTCCTCCTCTCTGAACCCAATGTTCCAATTTCATCTTTAGTTTGTAGTAGTATTGTGCTCGTGATCCTAGTGAAGGGAACAATACTTGCTTTGTCCCTTCCTTCTGGGTTTCCTCTCATTCTGAATGGCCAGTGGATGTCTTCCCATTTCGCCATGTATTCATTATATTGGTCCGGCTTGTTTTCAAGGTCGTGTATGGTTTGTATGTTTTTTACATCACACTTGTTACCTGCTCAATGTCTGGGCTTGCCGACTGCACCTTCCCAGACTCTTGCTGGTTGGATTCGTTCTTCCATTATTCTGATGTCTCTTTGACTAAACGCTATCCTCTCAGGGTCGTTGTTTCTTCTTTCCTCCATTTTTTTCCGGTTTCTTTGAGTGGTTTCCTTTTTCTTGGTCATTTTTCTTTTCTGGGAGTTTTCATCTCCTCGAAAGAAATGTGATTTTGGGATGTTTTCAACAGGATCGCCATGCTTTTTGGGGGTTCCAGATTGAGAGCATCAAAGAAGAAGTCATCTTTTCAGTTCAACGGTGAAAGTAGCAGTGGTCGTGTCATCACTGCCATGGATCATTGTCAGCTCGTTGGTGAAACAAGTGATGTATTCCCTTATCGTCTCCTCAGGCTTTTGTTTGATGTGAAGGACGTATAGTGTGGTCTTTTTTTTCATTTGATGACTTCTGATAAATTTTGTGATAAAGGTAGTAGCTAGTGCCTGGAAGGAGTCTATTGACCTCAGTGGTAAGGTGTTGAACCAGCTCATCGCTGTAGAGGTAAGACTATTCAGAAATGTCTTGCATAAGATTGACTTTGTAGTCTCCTTTAACGTCGTCATGTGGTGAAAATATCCAAATGATTTGTTGGGTCGGAGGTGCCATCATATGCCTCAAACTTTGGTAAAGTGAAATTCTTTGGCATGGGTGTTATCATGAGGGTGTCAGAGAATGGCGGCTTGGCTAGCTCAGTCAATACAGTCGGGTCCATGACTCTGATCTTGATCGCGAGCTGCTACGATACAGTGTTACCAGTATGAGGGTTACTGTGATTGTAATTGGGTTGAGGGTCTGCAAAATGTTTCATCTATTCTAACAGCCTGTCAATCGTTGATAAGATTTTAGTGAGTTTTGTCACTGTGGATCTTCTTTTTAGAAAGGAAACTTGTCATTCCCCACGGACCGGCACCAAACTGATGTGTCCAAATCTCGTCCTCCTGTAGATTTGACCTGCAAAACAGATGTTAGACTGCCAAAGACCACCTTTTTGGTGGCCAAATGCACTCCAATGCTTAAGTCAGCAACTCGATTTGGAGAAGAAAGTAAATCTGGACAAAACTCAATTAAAGTTGCATACTTTGGTCGATTGTTCCCTTTAGCTTATATATGGTCGCGGATAATTTCTGCGTGACTTAAGCATGTGAGTTGCAACGGAAAGAAACGTTTCTCGTAAAGTCTCCTTTATGGAGATGTGTCCGTGGAGGCGTAACTCCCTCCACGACTCTTTTTTATATAATGTTTCTCTTCTTTATGAGAGAACTCGTGCGAGATGGATTTTGGCCTTAATTGTCTTCTTCTGATGGGCCCTGTTTGGGGTTTTATAATTGGCTTTGCCTTCTTGGGTTTTATTGGGGTACTTGATCCTCATGATGGATGTTTTCTGCCACGTGTATGGCTGTGATGATAGTCTATTTGATATATCATCAACAACAATTAGAAAAAGAAAGTAAAAAACATTCACAACAAATTCATACGTTAAAGGAAGGGAAGTTGTATGTCGGAAAGATGTACATCAATCACACAGTGTCTGTAATATGTATGTTATATGATCAACATTCCATGTGAAAAAACAACATATAATGACAAAGTTCTACTCCTTGCAATCTAATATACAAAAGAACAACTACGAAAACCTATGTTTGCTTCTAAGCCTCCCACCAGCGTATAACACAACTAGCAAACCAACAAATTTACCATGCTAGATAAGAAGTTGATTTAGTACAAAAATGTCTAAGAACAAGTAAAATGACAAATCCGTTGCCAATTACCTCTTTAGAACATGGCAATTTGTACTTGTAAACCCAATTCTAAGAAATATTTGATTGCAACTTAGACCATATTAAGCTTTATCGTTAAATAAATGTAAGAGAAGATGAAAGGAGGAGAAGAGGAAGAGAAAAAGAAGAGGAAGAGAGGAAAAATTTTGTTTTTGTTTTTTTAATAAATCCATCAGTTGGGGTCCATAACTATTCAATCTGCCTCCAAACTCACTAATAGCATTGGGTAGAAAAATGATCACTGCACATCGCAAAATATTCCTACAGCGAAACATAAGCCTATTCTATATACATCTTGTATCATTCAAACTTGACAAGATATCTATCCATGTGCAGTAAACTGTAAGAAAGTAGCAATCGTAAATAGTGAAAATATATGTTTTTTGGCAGTAAACTTGACGAGACAAAATAGTGCCCTCAGCTAGTCAAGTCAACTCTTTGACACTAAAGCATCATCCTGGCAATATTTAGTTGAAACAAACCTTGGGCAACTATGGACGAACTCAGCCAACAACTTGGTTGAGTCAAGTATGAATGTATCAATGACATTCATTGCAAGCAATGACAATCACATTCAGCAAAACCGCACAATGCGGTATGCTATGAACTCGACGAAAAAAACAACCGATAATTCATCATATAACCCTTCTTCCAATAGAGATAAGAATGAGATAATCCTCAATAGAGATTAAAAGAAGTCATTTTTCTGTGTACGTTTTCATCACAACTTCGAAACGGAAGTCTCTCTAACCTCAATAGTGATATCTTTGCTTGAGGAAAGTGTCATGTAATGTAAGCTGAGCTTAATCATTTGATTTGCATGTTAAGGATCACTTTATGTTGGGATCCTTATGTTTTTGCAATTTCGAACTAAGTGCCTGAGCAAATTATGTATGCCTTTGACTCTGAAAAGGTATATTTTCTTCTTAGGAGCCACTAGGAAAGTATTTTGCATACAAGTCTAATCCTATACGTTTTAGTTTGGTTTTCTTTTTCCTTCTATGCTAAATAGCTTCAATCGGAGCTTGTTCTCCTCTTGGTCCCTATAAGCTGTCAATGAAATGCGGTTTTTTGTTTTAATTTTTTAATTAGACCTCTAGAGGGGAGGGGCAATTGTAGGATGTCAAACCTTAATTACTAATCAAGAGAAGTAAGAAACGAATAGGAGTACATTACGACTTTGCCATGGAATACTCAAAAAGAAAATTACATCTTTTTCCTAACATATGTCGTCTTAGTTTTAACAATTATTAAAAGAGCCTTGGATCCATGTAGAAGAGATTCCCTGTCGAATACCCACAAAGTTCTTGTGTCTGTGCAATTCCTACCAGTGAAATGTTGTTATGGGCGAACTCTAAAGTTATCATCAAGAGCTTTTTCAATTGTATATAGGAGTTTGTATTCCAATAGTTGGAACTTGGGAGCAATGGCATTTGGAAAGGTATGAAACAAAAATACAGAAAATATTCAAGGAGAGACAGTTGTAATGACAAAATTGGCAATGTTTAAATGCTTCAATCATTAGAAGTTGTACTTTGTAACTGACAAAATAAGTTTTAGAAATAGAAATTTGCAATAAAGTAATAAACTATTTTTTCAGAAAGATATTATCTCAAAGGTTGTCCTTAATTATTGACATTCCAATCTCAAGATTTAATGTGACTGTATTTTCTTATCTCACACCTCAACGTCATTTCTGTGTCCTATCATTATACTATTCTTAGTTCAAGTTTTCCTTACCTTGTGTCACCTTTGAAGTCAAGATAAGAGGAAGGTTGTCTCATTGTGAAGTCTGGTGAAAAATGCAGATTCACGCAACAGATGTTGTGTCCTATCATTATACTATTCTTTGTTCAAGTTTTCCTTACCTTGTGTCACCTTTGAAGTCAAGATAAGAGGAAGGTTGTCTCATTGTGAAGTCTGGTGAAAAATGCAAATTCACGCAGCAGATGTTTTAGAGTTTTGACAATGAGAAGTTCACTCAGTCCGTACTGTTAAAGATATTTTCTTTTGAACTTGTCTAGAGAACTGGGCCAGGCACGTCAGGCCAAGCCCAATCTCCTCCATCATCCTAAAGATGCTCATAATTTCCCTGGGGCCTGGTTTTCTAAATTTTTTATTTTCTTTTCCATTATCATATTTTGCTGATAGCACAATATATTTTAGTTTTCTCAAGTTCTATGGGAGTATGTAATTATAATTTATTTTTATCATTATTGATGGTGTCAAGTCTTGTTCTCTTTGACCTTGACTTGCACAAGGAACACACGTAAACTTAGACCACCGTTGTGTTGGCATGTGGTGCACTACAAGAAAATTGGGCTTTTACGACATTGCAAGAATAATATGGAAGATGTATCATAACATTTAGTGCAAGTCATAGTAGCCTATGTTATCTTTTTGACAGCACTATTAAAATGTTATTCCAAATTCGCATTCGTGAATGTCATGGTTCTATTATTTATTATAGCATTTGTGAATGTTATGGTTGTATTGTGAATGTCATAGTTGTATTATCTATCGTAGCATTAGTGAATGTCATGATTGTAGTATCTATCACTATCATTTGTTTACTTTAACATTTAGAAAATGTCATCTTAAATGGCCTTTTAAAATGCTATTATCAAATAGTTATAGTAAACATATCTATAATAAATAAAATAAAAATTTTTAAATAAATTAAATATAGAAAAACTGAAATATTTCCAACAAAAATAAATTAAAAAATAAAAATTAACGCCATAGTTGTATTATCTATCGTAGCATCATGTGTAGTCTAGAAGTTTCACATTGCCCTTGTAGGCATTCGCTGATAGGGGTGGGCACGTGACGGGATGGGACGAGACAGACCCATCCCGTTCATACAAGATCGGGACCGGACGGGATCAGCGTGCTCTCATTTTTTGACAAATTACTGCTTACCCAAGACCTAATTTGCTTAGTTGAAAAAAGGTAAAGACAATTCGTAAAACTACACATAAATGATAGTCTTAGATTGAGTATGCAACATCATAATAAACTACCATAAATTATAGCTGAAATTCACCCTGTAATTAAGATTTCTGTAGAGTTTTGAATGACTCAGAGGTGGACAGCATAATGGCAATAGTGGACATGTTCTACTGTTTCGAATAGTGAACAAAATGATGAAAAGATTTGGAGTGCTAAGAAGAATGTTTCATTATTGCTTTAAAAAAAGTCATTAAATTCTTGTCTTGATACGAAATAAAACTCTACAATGTAATTAGCAATCCCATTTTGAGTTTTAAAGAGTTTGCAATTAAATAATTCATTTAAATTTTAGAAATAAACCAATATCAAGTAGTTGCAGATATAGACTAATATCAATTACACTGATTTCAACTAAATTCATTTTTCTTCAATTACACTAATATTGCAATCCTAAAATAAATAATAAATAATAAATATTGAAAAATTAGCTCGGAACGGGATTGGCGGGATTGGCGGGATTGAAAATCTTCATCCCATCCCATTATAGATAGGGACGGAACGGGGTCGAAATGAAATTATTCAATCCCATTAAGACCTGAAAAAATCGGGACGAAAACGGGATCACGGGATGGGATGCCCACCCCTATTCACTGATGTTGTGTTTATGATCGATGCTCCCTCCCTCATGTGCTTTAATGCATGCCTACATGCCGCTTTTACTGGAGGATTGGAGATTGAAGCTGTGAAGTGTTTCAATTGTCACCTTGACTGATCATATAGCCAACACCGAAAGTTTTTTCCAAATACTGAATTATATCCTGATCAACAAGCAATGTAAAACACTATTATCAGAGAAAAAATTCAGGAACACGGATTATTGTAAAATACAGCCACTAATCAATCAACAATAGACTTTCTTGCCTCAAATAAACACACGTGAAAACTAAAACTGACAAGCAGCTGAATCAAACACAAACAGTTACAATAGAGTCAAATTTGTGCTGCAAAAAATGCCAACAGCAGCCAATTAAAAGTTAGACAACTTTACATCTACCCTCAATGCCTAAAAATTAGACAGCTTTACTTCACAATTGCTTGTTGAAGTAATCAGACAACTTATTAGGCCACCAACTACTAGCAATAACATATACTGGATCCATTCTCAACATGTCTATCCCAACGCCAGGACATATTTCACCTCAATCGAGCGTCCTCAATCGAGCGTGTTATAGGCTATCTCACGTGCTTTGGCATTAGTTTACAATGTACATTGATACTAACGAAAATCGATGCAAAACTGGACATGTATTTGATTTCTTTACATGATGTTAGTGGTGGTAAGCACTGTACCTGAAACTTTGGTGATTAACATAGAGTTTGCATATGCATTCATTTACCATGTACCAAACGGAGCCTATCTCATTTATAATCACTGGCCATGGTTCCTTGTAATAGAGAAATTGAATACTTTAGATTCACAGGGGGAATCATAAGGATTTGCTAAAATAAAATATTGAAAGGGACAAATCATAGATTAAACTTAAACGACACCATCCCTATCCTCCTCTATTTTGAATCCTTTGTTCTGAGCAAAACAAACGTAAATGCTTCATACAACTCCCAATTCCTTCTTATTTCGTTATGTTTACTATTTGTGCATTTCAAGGCAGGAAACAAATTTTATTTCGATAATAGTCTTGTAGACTGGTCGAAATTAAACTTGTTTGAGCTATCCAAACTATCATATAATAGACATAGCTGCTAAGGACTAAATGGATAAAGAGGAATTTACAACTCAAAGCAAGGAAAAAAGATAGTAGCAAAAATCTTGTCCCAAGCCCAAAAAGAGCACACTGTGATTTGATCAAATACTTTTAACATTTTTTTACTTCTCTTGTTATATGCTTTAGCTAATTTAGATACCCATTTAGTAAAAAATCTCTGAAACAAATGGAAACATGATTCTTAAGTCATACCATAGGTCACATAACGCATAATCATATAGCTGGGCCAGCTTGCTAGAAATAATGGGAAAAAGGAGACATTACCTGAGGAATGGAGTATTAAACATTGCTGAGATATGTGCAGTTGTTCAGTAACAGCAGTGACAAAATCTGGATGAGAATGGCCAAGCGCATTGACAGCAATGCCGGAAGTCACATCCAAATACTCTCTCCCTTCAACATCATAAAACTTACACCCTTTTCCACTAGAGAAAACAACAAGAGCTCTAGCATAAGTTCCAACCAGCACACTTGTTTCCATATTAACTGAATATAATGAAGATCAATTCATGCTTACATAAATGAAAATTAGTTATAAACAGTAGCAAAATCTCTGAAATGGAAACTTATATTGCAAAATCCATATCCATATTCATAGAGCTACTATGTCTGAGCAGGAGACAACTTGTCCACACTGTTTATGGATGTGTGCTTAAAGATTCGAAAGGCTTCAACCCAACTGATTGGACACCTCCCCACTGTCCATTACCAGGAGATATGTTCAGGTCCTTCCTCGAACATATTTTCCCCTCCCCTGTACCCATGTTTCCCTGTAACTCCTGCTGCAAAGTACAACTTATAGAGTTACAATGTAGAATGAAGTCAGGCAAACAAAAAAACATTAGCAGTATAATTCATAATGGGTACAAATCTAGTCATCTTCATTCAATGCCAACAAACATATGCAAGGATCGTAACAGAAGAAAACAGCTTTGCATGATGAAATTTGTAAGCAAGCTCGTTTACAGTCTTCTACATTATTTAAAACAGGAGTTGCTGCTCCTTCATCATAATAACTAAAATACGAAATTTATCAGTTTATACCGAAGCAAAAAATGGAGCTAGACAATGATATATTTTGATAACATCCAAGTTCAAATGACTCGTTACTAATCGGTATGAAGTAGTTTACCCCATCACTTGCTCTAGGACAAGTGCACTGACTATCTTTGCAAAGCCCGTACCTCCCTCATTTTAGAGGAAATCAGCACTCATCCCCATCATCTAAGAAGATATAAATGACCCTCCATCCACTTGCTGCATCCCACCCATAAGTCCTCACACCTCCATCAGCATCGATCCTCAAAATTTGGATACTTGCCAAGTTGGGGATGTTGTAAGAAAGTGGATGCAGGCCATTCTCATTTTCATAGAAGAATATGATTTTATCTTTGTAAAGCCTAATATAAGCCAGTGAGCAGTTCCATTTTCTTGGGCCTTCTCTGTTTAGAAACTTTGGTACCGAATTGACCTTTCTTTATTCCTACAACTGACGTACCAGATGTTTCAGCAGACCAAACTACTGTTCCATCTCCATCAGCCAAAATCATATCTCCAGCCTTTGAGAATGTAAAGGTTGCATTTGCTCCAACAGGAATGCCTTGGTTTGCTGACCAAACTAAATACTTGTAGAATATAATTGCTCATGAAATACAACAACCATGACAACAAAATCAACTTCTCATTTGTTTCCCATCCAGTAAAATCAATCAACATGCTCGTCATCTAGAACAAAATTACAAAGGTGAACTTGAAACACAGAGTAGAAAACTGATTAGCAATGTTCAGCCATAAGAAAACACATCCAGTAAAGTGTACGAACTTTCTCTTATACATGTTAGACCATTAGCATTACCACGACATCATCGATTGAGAATAGTGCTCAAGCAGATTATTGTGGCAAAAGCACTAACCTTTCCAAGGCACTTTGCCGATTTTTCATCGGCACTTCGTGTATATTTATTTACATTACACTCCTATCGATTCCAGGTGAATTCCACCAGTCTTCATTTTCCTAACTCCCAAGTAACGAAGTAAATACTTAGCAACAGATAACTTACAGCAAATCTGTCCCACATCTGCTCGGCTCGAAATGAAAATCCCATTAGGCAGCATTACAATGTCTGCCAGGTTTCAGTGGCTGCAAATAATATCAATTTATAACATTGAATGTAAACATTGAATATGTTATGATGTCAATTGGTGCCAATTTAACTCCATTTACCTCATCTTCTTCAGAGGTGTAGGAGACTTGGATGTTTCATTTGTAACCACATCCTCAACCGTGGATCTCTTAATGTTTGGGATGGTGCCTGAACTCTTGTTTTCCTTAGATAAAATACCATGCTTTGCTCTTTTCTTACACAGGGTAGAGAACCGATTCTTCACAGCATTATCAGTCTGTATTCAAGGCAGTATAACACGTTCAATATAAAACTACAGCTATGAACATGAGCTGTTTGGATAAAACAGACTGTATTTCGTGAAACTTCAGCTTCAGATCACTCGATCGAAGTACATTTTGATCTCAACCACCGGTTGTCTGTTACAACTACTGAATTCGCAGCTACGGAAGCTTAAATAAAGTGAGATTCAGCAATTTCGAACTGATAAAGATCGAAATCATTACTAAACCTAATTCGAAACTAAGAGAAACTTGAAATTGAAAGAAATTTCAATTTACTGATCTGATTGAACCTAAATTCAAGCAAAAAATTGCAAAAACGAACTAAATCAAGTGACACCCACCTGTCTTTGAACAAAACAGAGATCAAATCGGGGAGAACCTTCGCGAATTGGAGAGATTCAATGTTGTTCTCAATGAAATTGAAGTTGCTCCGGGAGTTGACGAAGCTGAAGAAGCTCCTATTTCTGATCTTCGAATGCTCGATTGATTCGTCTCGGAACCTCAGCGAATGAACAAATAGGATTCGTCGGTTCCTCTCGAATTCTAACAACTAGGGTTTATCCATTGAAGAGTTTTGTCAATATCTCCTTGCCGGTGACTGCACCGCGCTACCATTTTTTCGCTCTCAGATCATTCTACTCTTTCACACCACATACTTTCGTTTTTACACCACATACTTTCTTACACCACCTTTGTAAATAAAAATCATCCATTTTTTTCCCCTCGCCATTCAAATCGACAATGATTCCTCTATCCCCATTTGAAATCTCTTCTAAATATCTCCCCACACTCAAATCTCTTGCAAATTTCATTCATCTCCCTCGAAAACTCTCAAAATCCCCTCAAAGTCGAAACTTTTAAATTCAAACTCAATAAATATGTATAACTTAACGTAATAGATAAACTCATACTCAAAATGAAAAAAATTGCAAAATATGGTCATTTCGACTAATTTAAACCCTTAATTGAGACTCATTCTCAAGTTGATCGAAACACAAAAATTGTAGTACTCTTAGTTATCTAATAAACACAAATTGAATCACTTAAAAATGTTTTGAAATGAGCAAGTTATGGTTATTTTACTAAAATCACGAAAATATGTCTCGCAATAAAAATGAGATAGTGTTCCTAACTTTCAGCCAACTTATATGCTTGATCGAAACCGATTCTCAAGTTAATCACCACAAAAGTTGTAATACTCTGAGTTATATAATAAACGCAACTTGAATCACTTGAAAATGTCTTGAAATGAGCAAGTTATGATCATTTTACTAAAATAGTGCAATCTGTTCAAAAAAAGTTATATTTGCTGAGTGCACTGCGGGATGGATATCTGGGAAACCCTGCATTGCACAATATGAATAGAAACTTTTTTTTTCCTGTTAAAATGCGGGGTATCTCAGTGCACTCTGCGAACATAAATTTTTTTGACAGATTGCGTGATTTTAGTAAATGACCATAACTTGCTCATTTCAAAACATTTTCCAGTGATTCAAATTGTTTTTATTAGATAACTCAGAATACTACAACTTTTGTGTTTTGATTAACTTGAGAATCGGTCTCGATCGAACACATAAGTTGGCCGAAAGTCATGAACACTATCCCATTTTCATTTTTCAGACAGATTTACGCGACTTTAGTAAAATGACTATAACTTGCTCATTTCAAAACATTTTTAAGTGATTCAAGTTGTGTTTATTAGATAACTCAAAGTAATAGAAGTATTATGTTTTGATAAACTTGAGAATCGGTCTCAATTGAACGCATAAATTAGCCGAAAGTCAGGAACACTATCTCATTTTCATTGCGAGACAGATTTGTGCGACTTTAACAAAATGACTATAACTTGCTCATTTCAAAACATCTTCAAGTGATTCAAGTTGTGTTTATTAGATAAATCAGAGTACTACAATTTTCATATTTTGATAAACTTGAGAATCAGTCTCAATTGAGGGTTTAAATTGGTCGAAAGTTACCCTTTTTTTTAGTTTGGATTTATTTGTTATGCATATCTATTGGTGGTGTGGAAAAGTAAAAAAAAAAATTAACAAATAAAACTCAATGGTGGTGTGAGAAAGAGGAAATGGTGGTGTGGTGTAATCGTTGCCTATCTCCTTCTCTGATTTGTTTTAATGAATAAAGAGATGATGAAAAAATAGAAAGATACAAAAATGATTAAAAGAATTTAACAAAGAGAAGATGTGGGGATTCTTGCACAAAAATGTAGGGGTGGGCATCCCATCCCGCGATCCCGATCTCGTCCGAATTTTTCGGGTCTTAATGAGATTGAGTAAATTCATCATGATCCCGTCCCATCCCGATATAGAATAGGATGGGATGGGATGAAAATTTTCAATCCCGCTAATCTCGTCCCGTCCCGAGCTAATTTTTTAATATTTATTATTAATATTTTTTTATTCATATAAACTTACAGATGACTGACAGAAACTCATGGTGTTTGCAGTGGTAACAGAAATGTTACTTCAATAATTAAATATTCATTATGCAAGAGAAAGATAGCACACTGTTGCTTGAATTCCCAATAAAAGTGGCTCCAATTATTTAACTTCTAAATATTGATAATACGCAATTGAAGATGAAAAATAACAATTAACTGAGTAATACATATTTAGAAAAGAACATTCAAGGGCGGAGCCAAGAATTTGAGATGCCCCCGGCTGTAAAAATATATTTTTTTAATTACGATATATGTATTGATGGTAAACCATTATGAATATATTAGAGCATCACCAATAGGTATATATTTCTTCCCTAACAAAAGATGAAATGTCATTTTGTCAAGGAACAATGAATTTTGTTTTTCACAGTAATGAAATTGTAAAATTAGTCGGGAGGCAGTCACAGTGACACAATACTCTTAGTGGGTCCCATTTATCATGTCATTTTCTAAAAGTCGGTCCACTCGACTTCATTGCTAGGGGATTTAGTTGCTACCTTTATATTTGCATGCCACATCTATATCTAATTATAAGAAAGTTATTTTTCACACTCTTATATGATGATAATCTTCGCAGCAGTCACAGGCAGCACGCTAATCTCGTCTTGTCCCATCCCGAACCCATTTGAGATGGGACAAGGTCTCATCCCATCACATCTCAATCCTGTATGAACGGGATGGGTATATCTCGTCCCATCCCATCCCGTGCCCACCCCTACAAAAATGTTATAAACCTCATAGCATTTTATATTTACCAAATGTCATTATAGATCATTAAATATATCAAATGTCATTATTAAAAAAATAATAAATGATAATGACATTTATTATATAAATGTAATAAAATCCAAATATATTTATAACATTGTCTATAATATGCTATTAAATATGTCATTAAAGCCATTTTTTCTTGTAGTGGTGGTTGATGGTATTTCGATGCTTAAATCAAATAAGGCTTGAGAAATGTGTAATATTGTAAATTGGATTATGTAGTGTACCTTTGTTCCTCAACCTTTTGCCATATTTATCATGCTAGAGTCCTAGTTCGGCTATGTCTTTGGTGGCGTAGTTTAGAAAAATATATCTTGCTAGAGATAATTTCCTTGTTGGGATTCGTTCAGGAGAGTTTCATACACGACTTATACTCCGATATCTGTTAGGGATTTTTCCCTTGTAGAGTGTTGTCCATGAAAGAGAGTTTTCGTGCACGACTTACTCTGGTATTTGATTTCTAGTCGGAGTCAGTGTATTATTGACATGTCTGTCTCAGGTCAAATTCCTAGATACTTGCCTTATTAGGTCTTATGGATACTGGACTTTACAATATGTCGTATGGACTTAATAAAGCACCATTGATTGGGTTGAACCTCCTGGGCCCTGCCTTAGTGGCCTTAGAGTAATCTGAACATTGCCAGATTATACGCTCAACTAGGCTCATTTTACTCTGTTGACGAGATCATTATGATACGTGTGTGTTGCGAATTACTAGACGGTTTGGTGTATCATCAAATTTATTAAAAAAAAAAAAAAAAAAAAAAAAAAAAAAAAAAAAATCTCAGTATTGTTTTGAAGTAGGCTTTAGTGTTTTTACTCACTTTTTTTAAGCTTAAAATTGCATTAGCATTTGATACTTGTGCATGTTTCTAAAGCCTTTATCTTTAAAGTTGGACACATGAGAATCTTCATAAATTTTACAAGTGCTATACTAATACAACTTAAGTCATAGATCATTTAAGGTGATGATCAGCAAAATGACATAATAATACTTTTCTTATCCCACGATGAAGTAATATAACTCCCTGTTTCGTCAACATATTTTGTGGTTATCTGACATAAGATATTGAATTCGTTTTATTTTATTTTTAATATATTTTTACTTGACCAATAATATGCCCACAAGGATAAAACAAATCAGGCTCAATTTTATCATGTAAAGCATTCAGTAATATATGCTTAAAACATCTAGTGGACTCATTTATATATTTTTTACTGTCAATATAATGTGTTTTATTCTTTACTTGTAGAGCAGTCAACTGGGATATGGATAACAAAGTTAGTACAAAGATGAATTTGTTATTATGTTTTGAGGACCTTGCAAACAGATGCAAGGAGTAGGGTCTACCAGAAAAAACATTAGTTTCTTTAATAAATGAACTGGCAAGAGAATGACTGCAGGCCTAAGTTTTATAAATTTGATGATCATCCTTGAGTTTGTTCACTTTTCATGTTCTAGTGCTATATGTTGGAAATATAGTTGCTGTAAATAAAGACAAGAACGAAGTTATCGAATTTTTTTGGGTTGAGTTGTGGACTAGGTCGCTCTCTTTAAGATATTTTGCGACTCTGCCTAAGATTGTGCAAACAGTCTGATAGCCTCGTCATCCCCAGGATAAAAGCCCAAAATTTTGTATTTATCTCGTTCAATCACATGCACAGTTGACGAACGAAAATCTATTCGCCCTATTACTTTCTTTTGCTCGAAATTACGAAAAAACAATAAATGCGAAATTACAAAAGTACTGGAACTCTCTGAAACTCTCTGAAATATGAAATACAAACTGTTTCCAAAACAAAACAAAAAACTCTCTGTTTTGTTAGACAATTAAACTCTGAAAAACGATTGCATATGTTAATTATCCCATAAAGAGCGGGTATTTATAGGCTGAGAGAATATTTTGAGAGAAAATGTGCCTTTAAAGGTGATAGAAATCACGGAAAAACGTGGGGAAAAAACTGGGTCTCATCTGACTCAGTCTTGTTCTCTGCAGCAAATAAAGATATTTTATTTTTCAAAAAAAAATTCAGCAAAAAGAAAGGTTTCATCTCTATCCGACCTGACTCGGCTAGACCGGCAATGACGGCGCGCACGTGGAGTGGACCAACATTGGTCTAACTCTTCCCTCCTTTACCAAAGTAGGTACCCCTTGGGGTCCAAGCCCAAGTCCAAACACTATCCTTATTAACTCCTCCACAGTTGGTTACATAGAGGATATAGGACTAAACAATATAGAGAGAGTTTCAAAATTAAGAAACCATTTTGTTTTAAAATTCAAACTAATGTTTCAACACTATATCTAACTTGGTCAATATAATTGAGTCGGACTCAGGTCACCTGCCAAGTTGAAGATTAATGTTTATATATGCGACCAACTTTATCCTATCTCTTGGTTCCATCTGAAGTTCCATTCTCCATTCTAAACAACTTTAAGCACATTTGACACATGTTATGGATTTAGTTTTCACTTATCCTATCTCGAGGATGATGAATGGTGTTCGGCCTAGCACTTTAGAAAAGTGGAACATTGAATCTCCATGTGGATGCAGTCACCGTTGAAGCTTAACCTTCTCCGGGAGAGACAGAATATTCAAGATTGTTTCTTACTCCAAATGATCAAATATATCCTTATCAAATTTGGAAGGTGAATTATCGGCAATCTCATTGGCCTTAGAAGAGATATCATTGAGATCTGGAGTTTAAGTTGGGTTAGCCAAAATGCAGTGACTACTCCACATCACCATTTTCTCTTTCTCATACCATTCTACTCTCTCACATCACCTACTTTCTTTCTCACACCACTATACTTGTTCACACCACCTATATAAATAAAAACCCAAATTTTTTCCCCTCACCATTCAAATCGACAAATGGTTCATCCCTCCCCATTCGAAATTCCTCCCTCACATATTCAAATTTCTCTCCACACTCAAATCTCTTGCAACTCTCCTCACTCTCCCTCGAAAATCTCTAAAAATACCCTCAAATCGAAACCCTTACATATCGAAATCCTCAAACTCTCCAAAACGCCACCTCTGGAAGTGCAAAACACATCTCTTGCGACTCCAACTCTTCTGTAAGTGAGCCATCCATTATATCTTTGTGTTTAGGATTTGTTTGGATTGTAAGTGAGTCGTCCATTGTTTGCTTTTGTGCATTTGTGTATTTGTTTACATCTTTAAAAGAGAATTGTTCATGATTTTTGTACAATAATCATTTAGTTTATCCCTTGTTAATGAAAGTAATTGTGAAGGCGGATTTAGTGGTCACTAGGGCTCCAAATTGGTATTTTTCTTATTAGAATGTAGGGAAATGAGATATATAACGTTGTTTTATATCCAAATTGGCTAAAGTATTCCTTAAAAATTAGTAGAATTTATTGTACAAAAAACTTGTCTTGAAGTATTTGTTTCCTTATAAGCAGGGGATGAGAAGGAAACGGATGCAGAGGAGAGTCAATATGCTAGACAAAACTCTTATCTCGGTGGTCATGTGGATTGCTGCACATTAGACGATTATTATGGCCATATTCCTCGTGTCATTTGGGATGGTGAGTCGGTAAGTTAATATTTTTAGTTGGTTAAGTTATATAAGCATGTTATTTATATATATTTGGACATTGAATTACTTAATGTATATGTTTCTTGTATTTATGAACGAGGCGCATTGTGGTGTCGGCATCAATATAAGAATTTTATAGATTGAAAATTGAAACACGAGCCGAATGAAGTAAAGAGAATGATCTACAATAGTGGTCTGTATCCCTTGATTAAATATTGTAAGGTACATCTTGATAATGTAACCATTTGTGCTTTCGTGGAGCGTTGGCAACTTGAGACCAACATTTTCCACCTACCTTTTGGAGAGATGAGCATCACCCTGGACGATGTCTACCATATAACTCATTTGTCGATTCTTGGTAAGCCGGTTAGAACGACGATGAAGATAACGGTAGATGAATGTGTTACATTAATTGGTGGATGATTTGGGGATTGAAAGCAAAGAAGCAAATGTCCATGTCAGGAAGCATGAGAGATCTGTGGAAATGAAGTTTATTCATAACCACTATTGTAGACAAGCTACGGAAGCTGATTCTCTTGAAAGTAGGGGTGGGCAATGTCGGTTCAGTTCGGTTTTGAGCTCTGAACCTATTTCATTCGGTTTGCTTAAAATCGAAACCGAAATCGAATTTTGTATTTGTAAACCGATGAATTCGGTTGACCGAATTACGGATCGGTTCGGTTGAGTTGGGCCAAAATTTCGAGCTCAAGGACTTGAAAGGCTTTCATTAAAACATGCCCAATTTTTTGACAAACCCAATTTTTTGGTAGACCCAATTTTTAGCCCAAAATTCAAAAGTGAGAGAGAAAAGGGGTGATTCCGTGCAACAGGGTGCACTGCAGTGCATTTGTTACACTAATCAGGAATTGACACCTACCTGTTATTTAGTTATTTATATATATCTAATTAATCGATCGTTTCAGTTATTATTCGGTCGGTTCTAAACCGTAAACGGATTTCGAACCATTTATAATCGGTTCGATCGGTTAACCAAATTTAAATCGGTTTTTGCCCACCCCTACTTGAAAGGAAACAACAAGTGTGTGGGGGTTATTGTTAAGGGTGGGCAAACGGGTCGAGGATCCACGGGTTCAACTCGAACCGGACCGTTTTGCTCTAAACGGTCCGGATTTTAATTATGAGTTTTTAGATACGGTTCGGATCGGTCCAGGTCCGTTATAAAACGGTCTGATCCCGGTTCCTATTTTTAAAAAAGAAACGGTCCGAGTTGGACCCGTTTCAAATCACATTAGTTGTAAAAACCTAAAGTAACCTAACTAAGTCTAAGACTCTTTAGTTTTTAGAGGATAAGAGAAGTGAGCAGTGAGCAGTGAGGAGTGAGCACCCGCAGACCTCCTCCCCCGCACCGCAGGCCACCTCCACCTATCGCATCCTCCGCTAACAGCCGCTAAAGAAGGTAAGAGACTCGTGATCTTCTTCTCCTCGCTAATTTCTCAATCAGGTCCGTCTTCTTCTCAATCACATTTTCAGAATCTTCACTACAAACCATAGCTTATCCCCTCTTCATTTGAAGGCTCAGTTAGCAATGGAAACTGAATTAGCTGGTAGAGTAGATGAAGAAGAACAAGCTCAAGTGAGCAACAGTAACTCCGAACAACAAACTGCAGCTTCACAACACCATCACAAAGAACTTGACGCTGGAGCTCTTTTCGTATTCAAATCCAGAGGTACAACTTCTTCTCTTTTCTGGATTTTTATTCATTTTGATAATCATGAAAATTTCCGTACCAAAGGTAAGAAAATATCTTTTCTAAACTTCTTTACAGATTCTTTAGAAAACAAAATTTCACTAAACTTACAAGTAACTAGTGAGCTCTGACATGTATAAGAGGAGAACTTTGATTGAGTTGAGAACTAGTGATTTCTTACAAGTAATTGTTCAAGTACAATTGTATGAACCCATCAGTGTCAAAGTTGAACTAGAAATCACCTTATTTTAGCAATTCAACATCAAACTGTTAGAAGTGTAAATTGTTCAAGTACAATTGTATGTGGTTATTCACTTATTCATATTTGTAGAAGCAGAGAAGTGTAAACTGATATCATTAAGTAGTTTGATAGCAATTTAATTGTATGGCGGTTACAAACACCATTCCATCTGTGAAGTGTTATTCATGTTATTAGATCTCATATTTCTGGTTATCATGTTATCCTAGCAAAGAAGTGTAAACTGTTATCACTTATTCACTTATTCATATTTAAAGAAACAGAGAAACCTGTTATTAGATTCCATTATATCTGTGATTTGGAACCGTTTGGAACCATAGGAACCGACCGTTCCAAACGGTTCGAGTTAGGTTTGGTTCCAATGTTCAAAATGAGGGGATCCGGACCGGACCGGATCCGTTATTTTTAAACGGTTACAGTTAGGTTCCTCCAAATTTAGAACCAATCCGGATCGTGCCCACCCCTAGTTATTGTTGTTTCTTTTGGGTATGACTATATTTGCTGATAAAAGTGGAACGAATGTTTATATTGAATATTTGAAGATGTTGATGGAGGTGGATGAAGTTAACAAATGTGCATGGGGTGTAGAAGTTTTGGCAGTCTTGTTTCGTCGGTTGGGCGACGGTTATAGAGAGGGAACGAGGCAAATTGCTAGATATTTGTCTCTTTTGGAGGTATGTTTCGAATTTTTATTTTGTTAATTACCCTAATAATATATAGGAATTTGATAATATTTATTTATGTTGTTTTCGTTTATAGGCATGGATATATGATCACTTCAAAGTCTGGGGTAACTCAAAACTGACATGGGATGCTAGACTCCCCACTATAGCTAAGTGAGAGGACGACCAAATCATCACTCTTAGGGAGCATCTCGATGACATGTCTCCTGAAGAGGTAAAAATGCATTTTTAAGTTCAATAAAAAAAATTGTGTTTTCATATACTAATAAGTTTTAATTATTATAATTCGCAGGTACTTTGGGACCCTTACGTGGAGTCCAAGAGAAACACTCTCCTTCATGGCATCATATGGTTCACATGATGTTTGTTATGCCTTGACATAGAAGAATCCTATCACCCCGATAGAGTTATGAGACAAATGGGAAAGGTACAAGTCATCTCAATTCTTCTAATCCAAGCCAAAAGAAAGAATAGAGTTCGATTTGGTAAGCACTATTACATGAAATATGAGATGTTGGCTTCGTTCGCTCGAAGGTGGCATTATCATGTCATGCCAACTAACCAACAAGGTGCCCCCGTGAAGCTTTCATGGGACTATGCGGCGGATAACTTGGACTGATTTCACCGCATTAGCCATCCCTTCGTACAACTACCGAACAAGAGAAGTTATCCCCTAAGAAGACTTTTTTTCACATAAGAGGGTAAGTACAAACATTTTACACTTATGTAATTTCAAAAAATTACATGGTTTGCATTAACATCTAATGTTTCCCTGCAATAGATTGTTATTGCTCATGCTCGTAACTTGATCAATGCCTCTATTGAAGAAGAGGGAACGTCGACAAGGTTATTTCGCTCGCCCGACAAAATAGAATATGGGATTTGTTAAATGAAATGTCTACGCTCGTTACCTTGGATCAAGAGGAAGAAGAGTCTGACGTATGCCCCAGTGTTGACAGTGGTGAAATTGACGGTGGAGAAAGTGAGTGTCGTAGCAAATCGAGGCATAAACAATGATTCTATTTTCAAAAGCAACAAAGATAGTGTCTTCATTTTGTAAACTTTAGAAAGAAAAAAAAAACATTTGGGAAATATTTGTTTAGAAGCTTTAAATTTTGTAAACTTTAGAATTTTTTTTGTGAACTTCAGGTTTTTGTTTTTTAACGAGTTTAAGTTTTACTTATGTTCGATATTGACTATCTATTTGTTAAGATATTGAATGCGAGACTATTGTTGTAACAAAGTAACAAACAATGCGACAATGACATAATTATGCAAACTAACAGATTGAAACAAACAGGTTGTGAAGAAATATTACAATGATATAATTATTCGAACATAATGCGACATCATGTCAGAAAATAAAGTCAGAAAACAAAGTGACAAATTTTAGGTTCAATGCGACAATGCGAATAAGATTATAAATCAAATATTGAGAGGAAAAAAAAAATTATGTTCGTAGAGAACAATGAGAGGTTTGTGCAAAACCACGCAGGTTTCCATAAGAAACACGGTGCAATGCAGGGATTTTCAAAATTTTTGCAGTGTACAATGCTGGACTTTTGAATATCCCTGCATTCTTCACTGCGAAAAGAATTTTTTTTACAAAAAATTTCTTGTTCGAGGGGAGTAATGCAAAGTTTTTGAAATTCCCCACATTGATCTTTGCGAATAGAAATTTTTTTGTAAAAAAAAAACTTGTTCGCAATGGACAATGCGGGGATTTTCAAATACTTCGCAGTGCTCCCTACGAACAGAATTGTTTTCAAAAAAAAAAAATCTTGTTCGTAGCGAACAATGCAGGGATTTTCAAAACTCCGCAGTGATCCCTACGAACAGAAAAAAAAAATTCAAAAAAAAATCTTGTTCACAGTGTTGAATGCGAGACTTTTGCATTTCTCCGCATTCTTCCCTGTGAACAGAAATTTTTTATCGTGAACAATGCGGGATTTTCAAAAATCCTGCATTCGACTCTGCAAACAGAACTTAAGCCTGCATATTTTTTCTGTAACTCGAAAAAAATTTAGTTTGTGGAACTTTTTTTAACTTAGTTTTCTGAAGTTTATGCACATTGTAGCATCAAACCTAAACTCGAATCATACAAGTCTTCCGAACTAATCATTTATGTGAATTTCATACAAGTCGCATCAATCTAGATTTTTCTGATATTATTTTTTGATTTCGCATTGTCGCATAAAACTAATATTTTTTCTAATCTCGCATTCTCGCATCATATATAAACAAAAAACTCAAACTAATAAGAGTCAAATTCCATATAATATATTTACAAAATTTTGAACATTTGTCTTCCGTTAAAAAAAACGGTGACTTTTCTAACAAAATAATGGTTCGACTTCTTCACATTCTTTACCATTTAAATTTACATTTTTTTCATCACAATAATGGTTAACAAAATACAATATGTGCATCAGTCCAATATGGTCACCACCTCGTTCGACTTTTTCACATTCTTCTTATTCTTGTCATTGAACTTCCTCACCATTGTCGCACCAATACCAAACTAGATATCGAAACTACTCTTCAACGAGATTGCCAAATAAAACATATGACATGGCCAAATTGGTACTATAGGAGGCAATGGTGGGTTTGGTTGCATATGAAGGAGGATATAGTGATTTCTCTGAGCCAAGTGTGCTATGAAATAAACGCGTCCTTCTTCAAATTGAGGTACCAAGTAAACATAGGGAAAACATGTCATGCTTTGGTTCCCATAACAAAAAAGACGCATTAGTAACGATTCGATCGATGTCAGCTCTAACATATCTGGGTCCATAAACCAACTTTTCCTGTCTATTTGCACCTGACCTTTTAAAATTACCAAAGCGTCCTTCACAACCTTTACCCCTGACTCATGCTACATTGCAAGTCACAACTCTTAATTACTTTGCAGTTCCATCAGCGGGTCTTTCCGTACATGTTTCCAACCGTTTTCATTGTCATAATGAAGGAATTTGGCTATGCATCGAAAGCCACAGTTTTTGTCACCTGGAACGTTTTGAATGACGTAAATATAATCTCGTATCCAAGATGGAATCTGTCTCATCAATCTATTGTTATGAATTTTCGGCTTCTCCTTTTTTATTGACAACTTCTTACTTTTGCCTTTCATTTCTTCTTGTGTCATGGCGTATTCATGTCCCAATTGATCCCTTTTTATAGACCTCTTGTGCTTAGCCAACTTCTTCTTTTTAGGTCTCCCCTTTCCAGCCAAAAAAGTTAATGGTTCAATCATCACACTGCCACCCGGGAACTCAACTCTATAAGCTTCATCTTCATCACCAACTTCTAATAATGAGTTGATTCATTGAACCTATTCATAAGGGCATCAACCACTGAGTCTATAATCACATCGCCACATTCACGAATAGGTGTTGTGCCAAGTTGAAGCCAATACTTGTCTATAATGCATACTGAAATTTGTCCTATGGTAATTAGATAACATGTAAGTTCATGAGTGCAAGGTAATCCATGAGTCGTTCAAAGCACACAATCACAGTTGACAAGGTCAACCCCCACACTTTCACAACTTTTGAATTGATCAAATCAATCGCCCTGTACGCCACTGACCCATGAAGTAAGCCAAATAAAGTGAAGTTATGGTCAGTCTTCACCTTCGTCAGACTATGCTGAAATGATGACTCTATCTCGACCAGTTGGATTTCGATCATATCATGCATCTTTTTCTAGATATTAAGGAATGTATTTTGTGAATTTTCTAACGAGTGCTTCAACTTCGAGTGTGCACCTTCAACTCGACTCGTTGTTTGTTGCCCAAAATGCTTAAATTTATCGGTCCATGCACTGACAAAGTACTCCTTATGGGGATACCAAACTGTCTTAAAATATTTCAAACACTTTGGATATTTTGCCCATCTTCTATCAAACTCAATTGTAGCCTTGTTCCATTTATCTTCTGTATTCGATCTATACAAATCTGAAAAAGGAATCTATAAACTCGGCCCACCAATCATTGTCCTTAAAGTGTTTCTTACAGTTTTCTCAACATTTGTATTAATGTGTCATGTGCATAATAATCTCCTTGTCTTTGAAAAAACTCGCTCAATAGCCTTGATCAAACAGTTCTCTATCATTACAAATACGTTTGGCAAGTTGTTTGGCTCGAAAATTCTTACAAGCATTTCCAATGCTCAAACGTTTGACTCTTCCTTCTCAGAACACAAAAAATAAAATGCAACATTGAAGGTCTTTCCGGTAGACGTCACACCAACAATCTCAAACAACGACATCCTATAGCGATTTGTTTTATACGTGCAATCTATAAGTATTACTTGTGGAAAACACTTTGTCAACTGAATAGATTTAGGATGCGCCCAAAAACATTAGTTACTCTATTCCCCTGATCAACAGAATGTCACTCTATGTACTTGTGCTCCCTCAACAACTCTAGAGTATGTTGCAAAGTCGTATTGCCTCCTTGTTCGAGTACCTTTAGCCGACACAATACATTATAAATATGCTTCAAATTCGAGATATTGTTCGGATACTCTTTCAGCCGAGACAAGATGTTGCAAGGGCTCACACCGGACTTCGCCATATTCTGCACATAAATCATTTCCTCTACATTCAATTTTCCAGCAAACGAATGACCAACAAGTGACTTTGATCGAGGATGATTGTGGATTCCACATATCACTTGCAACCTCCAATGGTCATTCTCCAGTGGGATCTCTCTCAACTAAAAATTGCACCCACGCTTCTTTGTACTGTTTGATCAAACATAATTCTTTAACATTTTATCAGGTTTTTCTCCCCTTTCACAACCAAAATGGATACTTCATTTTCGTCTTTGATTAGGCGGTTCTGATTTAGTGATAATAACAACTATGTTATTATCCCTACCGATGCCTTGGACCCAAGCTATCAACGCAGTCCTTGATGAAAATACCTAAAAAAGTTTAAAAACTTATTAATAACAACATATTTATAACAATGGAAAATAGGCGGTTAGCTCTAAATGGTTTGTCTTGATTTTCATCTAATGAAATCAATCGAGAAGGGAGAGATAGGGAAGCCGAAATTCGTATTTTACATTTGCCGATCATGGTTTTCAAAGCTACTATCGTAGTGCGTTTGTCGGGAGTCGAACCCGGGTCTATTGCTTGGAAGGCAATTATTGTAACCGTTGGACTTCAAATGCTGATGTACAGTGAGAACAATATTTATATAAACAACAAAATACTAAGATACGAGATCAGATTTTTCAGTTACATTGGATTGATCAACTTGACACAGAGTCATTCATGAAAAGTTTAGATTTTAAACGTGAAGGTATATCACGTTAAAGAATCCCTAAAATGTCACAGTGCTTCGTTCTTAACTACCAATTTTGATGAAAATGCTTTGACAATCCAAAGTCAACGACAGATAAATATTACCATTCTTTTCCTTACCCAATGGAATTCATTACCAATCTTTTCCTTACCTAGTTTAATTCATATAATTAGCAATTCAGTACAGGAATTGTTTTATGTGGGAATAAAGATAGCACTACACATTGAATCAAAAGGACACTCAAAACTTGGAAAACCTGCATCATAGCTATAGGGTGTCAACAAAAAAAGTTTGCTATGATCCATCTATTCTCCTCGATCCATTCAAAAGCTTCTATTCAACAATCAGCAACTTCCTTCTGCAACTAGAATACTCCTAGATTCAATCGCTAATAGTAAAAACAAGCAGTCTATAATCTTTCAACTTAATCATTGAATGACTTCAATATTTGTAGTATGATCTACATAGTGATGCGATAATCCTCCAATAATTCAGGCCATTCCAAATTTTCAAACCACAAATATTTCCACAGCAGAAAAGGGTCAACTTTTGGGCATCAAATATAACACCATTCAAATATAATAAAACAGACATCTTGTCTTATTTTTCATTATCTCTGGCATAGAATACTTTACTAATCCGAAACTAGTATTCAATATCTTTCTGTAAGAACAAACCCAATCTATTATTTCATCAAAACTTTGCATTTGGGAAAAAAGTAACTGGAATATTTTCCTTTTCCTTGCAATCACACGGATCCTAAGCTCTACCATCAGAGTACTTACAGGAAAACATCCATAACCTACTATGATGCAGTTACAGAATAGGGACTACATTGCCTGACCTGTGCAAAGAGGAGGAAACTCAAAGCCCAACCATGTTCCGATCAAGAACATAAGCTACACGTAGACTGGAATGGAAAAAACCAGAATACGCATTAACCGGCCAACTTGATACAAACTTCCAATACTGAATTTGAGCCAGGCTGGGGCAGATCAGACTGAACCAGACTACTGGAGACTGAATATCAGTTATGTTCAGGATGGACCCACGAATTGTCATTATCAATAATGAAGTGCGCTGCACTGAATTGGCTTCAACCTATTTCACCAAGCTAGGCAGCTCAATAGACTCCTAGGATGCCAAGGGTGGAATAAATCTGTGACCTTGAAGAGTTTGCTCAAATATGTGACCCACTCTGAGCAATTTACCCTGCAATAGAACAATGAACAAACAAGATATTTTATCTAGAATGCAAACTTAGGGTTTAAAAAGCTTTGCTCATTCAACAAAAAGACTAGCATGTTTCCTAGCTTTTCCTCTGGCAGATAGGCTGGCAATGAGTCATGTAAATTGTCGTGTAACAAGTCAAAGTTGAATAATAGGGTTGCCCGACAGAAGCTGTGAACATGGTCAAACAATTGCTCAACACATGTAAAACTTTGAATGTGAAATAGTTTTAAATGTTAATTTACAACCTTAAGTTACAGACCTTTAATGGGCCAAACTAGCAAATGAGAAACCTAGTTTTATAAAATATGTCTTTCAGTTAACATAGAACATAGAAAATGTAACTAATGAGAGACTAAATGTAAGCAAACCATGCTTCTCTATATTCTTTCCAATTCAACCAATGTAATCTTAAGGCACAGGGCGAATGAGGAATGAAAGTACTTCATGTCTTCAACATTGTTAAGTAAAATGACTTTTACTCTCGCACTAACCAAACGAGAAGGTATAACTCAATTTAGTGCAAGTTACTTGAATCATTATCGATGGTCTTGCGCTACAAATTTAATAGAACACTTGAAATATTTGGGTGGTTAGCGGCCTGATTTTGTGACAGGTCAAAATGGACTAAAATGTTTGCGACATGAACATAGTTATGGTATGCTCGACCCACTAATTTAGTATTGTGTAATTGGCTCGTGTCAGAAATTGCAACCCTAAATGCCACTTCCCAAAATGATCTTACCACGACATTGGTCAATATCAACGACAGGTATAGTATATTTGTTGTCTCATAACTCGTTACATCATGATGGATTAGCACAATTGTAAACCAGGACCACACACATGCTATAGATCATTCTTTTTGTGCACATCCATGCACAGTCTTTTTAACAAACTCGTCACCTTTCTCCAGGTACCATAGTAACAAGGTCATAATGGAAAGGTGAAAATCCTAAACAGCATTTTTCTAGGAAAATCAAGTAGTACATATAACAGAAAATAGAGATCAAAGCATTACCTCATCAAATGCTGCACCAATGATTTGGAGACCAACAGGAAGACCAGTGGGTCCACCTTCAACAAACCCACATGGGAGAACTAATGCAGGTAGCCCCGCCAAATTAACATTGACCTATATCAGGAATAACATCACATAATAATATTTTCAGTTAAATCAAACTCCAGAAGTAATAGTAAAGGTATGCATACTTCAAAGACGAAAACAAGGAGGCATAGCCTCTCCTTCATACTTCATACTTCTACTTGGCTCATCTTACTTCTTCCATATTTTTAAATACACAGAGTTAGTTTTGCAAGAAATAAGATGATAAACAAACTCAACAAAAGAAGAGAGGAGGGGGGAATAGACTTGACAATGGCTTGATTTTGAAAAATGATTAACAATGCTTGGGCAATAAAGACCTCTTGGGATGTTTTAATTTTTTTAAAGGGCAAACAGGGTTTTTATTGGATCCCCAATTTAGGATCCATGCCAACCCTGCACCCTCGAGCTACTACAGGGTTCAATTGTGTTGGCCACTTGGGCAAGCCTTGCTCAAGCCCACACAAATATTATAGTGCTAATGAAAGTCATGACCTTATCAACAAGTTAGAAACCAAGAGCTATGTTATTAAATCAATGATTAATTGGCGATTAATCACCGATTAATATATTCTCGCCAGTAAAGCGTTACAATTTTGAATTAATCGTTTCAATAATTTCTAGCCCGACTATTGTGATTTTTCACTAAGTTTGCCTTAACCTCATCAATACTCTAGCCATACTACCATAGGGCAATAACAAGTGAGAAGGTTTACGAGAAAGAAAACTCATATATGTATGTATTATCTAAGAAGAGAGAAAAGTGACAAATGAAAATAACAAACTAAACTAAAGAATATGGAAATGCATCTTTATCTACCATTGAATTTTTTATTTTGTTATAATTTACCTTAAATTGTTGTGGCATGTGATATCTACTACTTCAATATACATTAATTTAAAAAAAAACTTGTAGTAACACATTATATAAAAAAATAAAAAGAATGTGTATACAATTTAGGCCGATTAATCTCATATCGCTTCTAAATCGATTAGGGTCTGATTAACGATTTAACTTCATAGACCAATAGGCAGTAACATGGTTATTTGCAATGAGATTGAACCCCAACAAGAGATCATATTAATATATCAGCTAAACTTGTCATCTTAGGATCATTTCTCTACAACTTGGGCTTGCCAAAAACCAAAAAAAATTTCAATGAAACTCATATTTCAAGCCGCAACAAGTACCTAATTATCAATCAAACACCAATAAAGGACTTCAACTCCGAGAGAATACCAGTTTGAAGAAAAATATGAAAAGAAAAAATAAATAAACAAACAAAAATACATGAATCAGAATTTAGAATGGTTTAGAGACAACAAGTGGCAATTGGTTCAAATGAATAATAATAATAATAATAATAATAATAATAATAATAATAATAATAATAATTGGGGAATTGGGTTAAAGAGACTCATTTAGGGTTATACTGCCAGTTAGGACCCCAATTAAGTTTATTTAATTAAATGACCCTACCAAAACTATAAAAAAATTAATTAATTTGTTTGAGCTGAAATTTTGAGAAAAATTATGGATTAACACTAGAAATAATATGTAAAAGTTTCATCCCATTCCGACATATTTCCAAGATAAACGTGCTTAGGTCAGTACGCCATTAAATATCTTGACAAACAATCGTTGTGGGTGTATGGGTACCTGCTTGAAATCCAAATACATCACATTTAATGTGTATCTTGAGGTGCAACGGAGCTCAAATGAGTAAAAAATAAAAATACAAAATTTCTTTAGTAAGGTCCTTTTAACTAAATGAAACTTAAATGAGTCCTAAGCTAGTAGTTAAACTAGAAATTGGGCCCTTTTAGCCCAATCTCTAAAAAAGAATTGGAACTCAGCAGATAATAGATCAATCCCGTATACTTACAGTCATGATATCACCAGCATACATTGCTAAGGGGTCATTCTTCTTTTCACCTGTATGTATCAAATTATATGAGAATTAACAGTAAAAGGAACGGTTTCACAATAGAAAAGGTAAGATACAGACCTATTTTATATGCAGCTGATGGTGCTGCAGGTGAAATTAGGATGTCATTCTCATCCAGTGCTGCCTTGAAGCTTTTCTTAACCAAGTTCCTCACCTGAAAGACTTTGATAGTCATAAATCCTTAAATGGCATGGGAACTCAAAAGATGGGTTCACAAATACAATACCCACTATAGACAGATATACAGTAAGTATACCAAGCAACCCTTTGATTTTTTTCACTATATTTGTTTTACAGCCAATACTACTGTACTATCTTTTAAATATTGACTAATAATCGGATACTAAATATTGACTAATAACAGAACAACTTATGAAAAGAGAAATATTAGATAGATTCGCAATGCTTTCTAGAAATTGATTTCCTCTGTATAGATAGTGTAGCAAACCTGAACCAGACAGAATTTTTTAGGTATTACGTAAACTAAAGCAATCAATAAAGTGTGTAGTGCATACATTAATGCGATTCAAATACCCTAGGAGATAATGCATCACTCTTTGTTCTTTTCTTTCTTTCTTTTTTCTCCTTCGAGGATAGATACATGAGGAAAACTCAAAAGAACATTAACATGATACGCTAGCTAGCTATCAATCCGCCACATCAAACAAAAAATGCATAAACCATCCTAAGGAAATACGGATTATTGTACATAAATATTAGTTCTTGTACCTGCTGTGCTCGTTTGTAATATGCATCATAATAGCCAGAAGAGAGAGCATATGTTCCCATTAAAATTCTCATTTTTACCTGGATAAGTTTACAAAACCTTCATCATCATGTAAAAGCATGTCATATGCAAGATTTTAGCAATCAAAGCATAAGTAGCCCATGACATAAAACTAATTTCATCTATATGAACTGTGTTTCAATACAAGTTGCAAACAAAGATATAATAATGACTACACCTCAGGACCAAACCCATTAGCTCGAGAATCTCCATAAAGTGAACTAAGTTCTTCAGCAGCAACTTGATTTCCATACCTGGGATATAGGTAATCAAAAGTAAAATTTAGGGTTAGGGTGAGTTTGTATGCTCATGTTCAAGGTAACCTTTGTTTTCGGGTTGTTTTGGTTTGATTTTGTAGATCTTGTGTTCTGTGTATTGCTTGTTTATCTACTAAAAATGTTAACCTTTTCACAAGCACATGCACACACATTAAAAGAAAAGGAGTATCACAAACAACGAAACAGTAAACCAGTATAAGAATTTCCTAGCATTCACCTTACACCATCATAACGTGATAAATTAGAAGATGACTCTGATGAAGCAAGAATGTAGTATGCTGGTAAGCCAAGAGAATAAGAGGGCAAGGACACCTGTTCCCATCAAAGAAACAAAATAACGTCAAACTAAAAGGAAATGAGCCAAGTTTAATTCGGGATTAAATCCCTGGAAAGAAATGGAGCATATTTTAGAGGGAAAACCTCATTTACTGTGCATCCCAATTCTTCTAGACGTGAAGCTGCAGCCTGAATTGTAGACAATATTCCCGCGTCAACACCATCTCCAAGAGTTTCACGGATCATTCCAACTTTGAGTCCTTTCAAAGGTTTAGACTCCAAGAGCTCTGTTGGAAGTAATTGAGAGGCAAAGTCAGGAACCTCCTGAAATACAGAATGATCCGTCAACAAGATTCCAAAACACTGCTAGCATTATATCAATTGAAATACAATAATCTAATTACAGATATCCAATGATTCCAGATGGCATGAAGTATGATTTTGCTGATGAAGGTCTTGCATGGATAAGAACTCTTACACGCATACTGCTAGTGGCATCAAATCTATCGTGACCAGAAATTGCCTCAAGAAATAATGCAGTGTCAACAACAGAAGATCCAAAGCATCCAATGACATCCAAGGATGATGCATATGCCATGAGCCCAAATCTCGAGACACGTCCATATGTAGGTTTCATTCCCACAACACCACAGAAAGATGCTGGCTGCCTGACACTTCCACCAGTATCACTCCCTAGAGATACAACACACTGCCTGGCAGAGACAGCAGCAGCAGATCCTCCCGATGACCCTCCAGGCACCCGAGTTACATCCCAAGGGTTCACAGTCACCTAAGCTTAAAACAAAACATGCACATTTGGAGTAAGTATCTCTAAAGTTGCACTGTCGAAGCTTAACATCAGCTCAAAAGTTGTTGTGCAATGCTCTCTATGAGCTTAATAAAGAAAATAATATTTATTTATACGTAAGAATTTTTATTAGAAGCGAAAAAACTTTGGAAATAGCAATTAGCATAAGTTATCATCTATCAGCATGTCTTGAGAAAAATGGAGTCGATTGGGAGTATGGAATGAGTTTTCTCCTTTTTTCCGGTAACTAGGTACAAACTTTGTTACAATTATTAAATCACTCTGAATTCAAAAAAATAAGTTTAGTTAGGATGTGTTGGTTACACGGATTTCAATTCCATGGAGTCTGTGGGGGGGACCACATATTTCTAAGGCGTTAACTTGATCAAAATGTGGGGACCATCTATCACCAATTCTAGATTTTTATTAATGGTGGGTGTTGAATTCCCATGAAACTAGAAACCCTAATAGAGTAAATTACTTCCTAGATGCCCCAGCATTACTTGTTAAGAAGACAATACAGTTTTATAACATAACCGCCTATTTTAGCTAATTACATGCAAGTGTTACCATCTGAACACTTCAGATGATTCTCAAGCTTTTACCCTAAGATGATGCTCAAGCTTAATATCGTTTCGATTGGTCAGTGAGCTTGCTTAGGTATGATCCAGAATCGCGCAAAAAGGTTCAAGCTTTAGCTGGCATTTTGAACTTCAAACAACACCACAACAGTTAAAACATTTTTGCATGGTTGAATCAATACGCACATTCGATGACACCACGACAGGGTTTTTGTTTATAGTTGTCTTCTAAGCTAAAGCTAAATCATCAAGAAGTTGAAAGCTTTGAATTGTGAATTCACTAACCTGAAAGGCAGAACGTTCAGTGGTACTACCCATCCCGAACTCATCCAAATTCGTCTTCCCCACAACAATAGCCCCAGATTGGCGCAACTTGCTCACGGCGGTGGCATCGAAAGCGGGCCGATAATTCTGGAGAATCTTGGACCCACCTGTAGAAGGCATGTCAAGAGTAGAGATATTATCCTTAACCCCAACCAAAACCCCAGCCAAGGGGCCCAATTCCTGATTCCTCATGATTTTTCTATCGATCTCTTGGGCTTCTTTGATTGCATTCTCTGAGACATGGAGAAAGCTTTGGATTTGGGGATCGGTCTGGCGGAGCCTGGTCAAGTATTCTTGGGTGATTTCGACTGCTTTTCGTTGGCGGGAGAGGAGGGATTTGCGGATTGTGAGGATGGAAGAAGAGGGGGGGTTAGTGGATGTGTCGGAGAGGGATTGGGTGGTGGAGGCAGAGATGGAGGACCGAATAGAAGAAGGGGAGGTGTGGAAATGGCGGAGCTTTAGTGGTGATGGAGGTGGGAGGTGAAGGCGAGATTGGAGGAGGAAGAAACGAGGGTTTTCCAGAGCTGAGAGCATATTTTTTGTGGAGCGGAGTGGGGGGAATAGTATGTTTTATGTAAAATTATCCATCTCCATCCTTCCTCGGAAAGGTTGCTTCCCCAAATCGGAGGTCAAACCCAGTTGACCGAGAGTCAAGGCATGTGAATGGACATGGTCACTTGCTTCCACAATATGGTTCTCTGTGTTACTCGATCAAACATCGCAAAACTACACTGTTTGAAACAAGTTTATAAATAGAGTGCTCCAACTTGAGGTACATGTAGAGAGCACGAGGAGCTTTTTTTTTTTTTTTTTAATTTCAAAAAACCTCCTGAATGGAGGGGCACCGTTGGAATGTCATACTGTTATTACTTGTCAAAAAAAAATGATTTACAATCAATACGGGGGTACATGACGACTTTACCCGTGATATAACCAAAACAAATTGGGCCGCAGCCGAAAACCAAAAAACATAAAAGCAAAGCCAACATATTACCAATGCTGGCAATGAATGATTTGGTCTGACATATCCATCACCGAGAGGGCCAGGGAAGTATCCCAAAAAACCAAAACTTGCCGCCAAACGTGTTGTTCGAGGCAAAGCCACCAAGGTGGAGCTTGTTGCCAATCTCCATAGATCTACTAGTATCAATCATAGGCTCCGCAATCATAAGAATTCTGACTCTATGATCCACAACCATATTTTTTAACATCCTCCCCGTGGCCTTATTACCAACTCCACGAGCATTCCAAAACATAAAATTTTCCATCATCTTAAGCGCGGGAGGAAGATTTACCCCTCTTTGTCGTACGACGCTTGCCCGGAAGGACCGCCGGTTTGACTTTGTTCTGTTGATCCTTATCGGAGTGCGCCCCCAAGTTTATATCATTAATAGCATGTGATTTCGGCCCCAACTCCGATTCCGGCGCAATCTCGTCACTATCATATGTGGCGCTATCAAGTGTATTAGTGGTCATAGATTGTTTCTTTAGTCGCAAAACACGGTTCTCCTCAAACAGCTGGATGACGACCTCATACATCTCGTCCTCGTCGTTCCTTGCTGACGCGGGCACTGAAGAATTACCAGTTACCGCGGATTGAGCGCGCTTGGCCATAACCTCTGTCAAACATTCCATCATTGTCGACTGCACCGTGGCATCCTCTACTTCATGTATCATTCCACTCAATTTTGTTTGCGTCACTAAAGAATCACCAACGGCGAGCAAGTCACGCGCTGCCTGAGGTAGCACGTCCCCTGGGTTGGGGGCGTGGACTGGTCGTGGCCTGGGGTCGTGGACTGGGGAACCGTGGGCAGGTCGTGCTCGGACGTGGGCTGAGGTCTGACTGTTGTCCTGCTCGAGTCATGGACGGGCTGGGGTCGTGATCAGGCTGGACCCGAGGAGTGCCCAGAGCCGTGGTCTAGCTGAGATCGTGATCTGACGCAGGGCTTGGACTGGTGGTGAGCGCATTCTGTTTGAGGCCGTGAGCTGGCTGGGGCAAAGCCACTCCTAATTCCCCTGCTAATGAAGCTCGTGTCTCTGATCCAGGATGCCCCAATTGAGCGTCCCCAGTGTCATCGTGCGACCTTGCCACAATGTGATGTTTCGGGTGGATATTGTCATTTGGCATGTCGTCGGAAAGACCACTCTTGGCCCCTGAGATTATGTCATCTGTTGGCTGTGTAGGTTGTTCGTGAATTCCAATAGCATTTGCAATCTCTGAAGTTGTATATCCCGCCTCTAAAAAGCATTCTTCCGTAGTTTCTATAACCTGTTCAACACTAACATGAACCATGTTCTCACTCTCCTCTGCCTCAATGTTTTTACAGTGAGCGACTCAAATTTGTTTGACAACACCACCTTACCCGGATCCATGGCCACTGGCCTTTTCTCCCCAACTTCCTCATTAATCTCCTCCCCTTGACTATTCTTTGCCCCACTCGGACCTGCTGCAGGATTGAGAGGCTTAGCTTTTTTGATAACGGGGACATATTGTTGTTTGACAGTGTTGGGTTCAACCTTTGGCTTGTTCACCTTCTCATTACCAAGATCTGAGGCTTTCCCTCCGCCCTTAAGACCCGGTTTTTTCTACAAAACTCTTCTTGGTGCCCTATCAGAGAACAAAAATCACAATATTTGAATCCAGGGTATTCTATCTTCTGCCATAAACCCCTATTGTTGGCCCTGTCAATCCAAACTCCGGTTGGTAATTTCTCCGCCAAATTCATCTCCACGCAAACACGGACAAAGCCCGGGCGTGACAGGCAACGAGTATGATCATCCATCCGCAAAAAACCACCAAAAGAGTTCACAATTGCTTTTAAAATAGTGGAATGAAATAAATGCAAACGTAAGTTAGGCAACTCTACCCATAACGGCACCGAGATCGGGTCCTTCAAACTGAAACCATCATGCCATCGAAAAGGTTTGAACCGAACTCCACGAATCAAAAAGGAATCTCTCGACAGTACTTTCTTTGCTTCCTCCTCAGATTGAAGGCGGACTAACACGTGTCGTTGATTTAGTAAACCAAGTGAGAAATCGCCTAAAATGCCCCAAGTTCTGTGAATCGAATTTCGAATATCTGCCAAAGTTGGTCGGTAACTGGAGAATTTTAAGACAATCAAGTGTTTTTCCATGAAAGCTTCTCCACGGACTTCATCCGTGGCCGTGATTCCGATTGCTGGTGCCCCCTCTTTGCGGAAACGAGTTCCTTCGACCGGAATCTCCGCAGTGTCGTCCACCAAAATTTGTCCCAAAATTTAGGTGAAAAAGGGCTTAGAGGGCGGCATTGTTTCCCCATGACCAGGTCCCGTCGGGGGAGGGGTGGTGGCTTGTGCCGCTGACATCACATCCAGATGTCAATCCTGGATCCAGCGTCAAAATAAAGTAGATCGGTTTTGTTTGTCGGCAGCTGGGCGTAACGGCGGCGGAATCGGCTGGATCGTAACGGCGGCTAGGTCGTAACACCAGCGATTCGGCGGCGTACCGTAACGGACTCACCTCAAACCTTTGTCCCGTGCGCCAAAGCCGACGTGACACAGCCTGTGAGTGGGGACGTGACACGGCCTGTGAGTGGCCTGTGAATCGAGCACGAGGAGCTTAAGTAGTCTCTTTTTAACAACATTTGAGAGAAACCTTATCTCATTTGTAAAATTTTCGATCTCAAGATTGATGAGTGCATTATAGCCACTCCATGATGTAGAGATTTGGTTAGAGCTTAAACGTCTCTTTTAACGTTAGAGATACATTTATGAAATAAAACAAGTGAAAATCTTTGTTGAAAAACTAACTTCTCTTTGAGGCACTTCGACCTTGCGAGGTTGTGAATAAGATTGGGAGCATAACGTTGCATTGCTTTTTTCACTGTGACAATTCACCAAAACCAATCACATTTTGGTGTGTGAACTACGTTATTTCTTTGTGTTCGGTTTGCATCTCGCATACTAGATTATAATTTAGACGACATGCACTCAAGTCCTAAAATAATAAAGTGAATTTGACTGACTAAATTCAGTTATAAAACTAATCTATCACCACAACCATTTTGTAGTCATCAGGGTGTTTTGGATTAACAAAATTTTGCTTACCAACAATTTATAAAAATTAGTATGTGATAACATATATAGAGACATTGTCGTGTAATGCTTTAGTAACTCACTACGAGCAACCCTAAGCCCCTACCTAAAACGTTTTCAACGAAATAATCAATGTTTTGATATGTATTGAAGGAAATAACAAAAATAGTTAGATTTATGAACATGGATATTGTCTATCACCTCTAAGTAGTCAGGTCAATTGAAATAGGGGACAAAAGGAATATCTAATACTAATTTGAATTTTGAGGATACCAATATAAGTTTTCTATCCATAACTAATATGAATCTTTAGAAGACATTGAAGAAAGTTGCTAGCACATAATCTTCTCAGGTTCCATGATCCTCATAGTGTTAGAGGGTATATTTTTACCTTTTTTTGTGAGACTTAAAATTATTTTGTTGCAAAATTAATTGTGTAGGGTTTATTAGGGGTGGGCACGGTCCGGATCGGTTCCAAATTTGAAGGAACCTAACTCGAACCGTTTACATTTTAACGGATTCGGTCCGGTCCGGATCCCCTCATTTTGATAATTGGAACCGAACCTAACTCGAACCGTTTAGAACGGTTCGGTTCCGGTTCCAAACGGTTCCAATTGAATCAAGAAAAAATTGCCTTCGTAATACAGATTAAAATGGTTCCAGATTAAGCAGAAAATAATTAAAATGATATATTAAATTGATATATCAATAAACAGACAAACATTTTGAACAGAAAATCATACAAAATACCATCATCTTCATCGATTAAACGGGTAGAAAAAATTGAGAGTATATCAAAATTGAGAGTATATCAATATAAACGGATGAATCTGTTCACCAATTTAACAGAAAAGAATACAATTTTCATGATATATTATGTTTAAACGGGTAGAAAAAATTGAATCATTAAACAGAAAATCATACAAAAGCATATCAATATATCATCATCGATCCAGATTAAACAGAAAAAAAAAAAAAATTGGTGAACAGATTCATCATCGATCCATATACCATCATCCATCATCGATTCAACAGAAATCATCATCCATATACCATCATCTTCATCATCGATCCGTCATCTTCATCATCGATCAACATAAATCATCATCCATCAACATAAATCATCGATCCATCATCATCCATCAACAGAAATCATCGATCCATCATCATCCTTCATGGATCAACAGAAGAGGAAGGAGTAGATCTGAAGAGGAAGGTGCACTCCATCATCAATCTGAATAGGAAGGAGTAGATCTGAAGAGGAAGGAGTAGATCTGAAGAGGAGACGGAGATGAGATCCTACTGATTCAGAGAGGAGATATCATCTGCTTCTTGAGGAGATCTGCTTCTTCTCGAGACAGAGACCGAGAGAGAGGAGACGGAGATGAGATCTCCTGTTGCTTCTCTACCTTTTCTTCTGCTCCTCCTTTTCTTGGTCTCGCGGTTACTGGCCTACTGCGGCTTCTTCTTCTCGAGACAGAGACAGAGAGAGGAGAGGGAGATCTCCTTCCCCTTCTCGATACAGTCATACAGAGACAAAGAGAGGAGAGACAGAGAGAGGAGAGGGAGATGAGATCTCCTTCCCCTTCTCGAATTCGATACAGAGACAATTTTTTGTTGAATCGATGATGGAATTCTTTGTCTGAGAGGAGAGACAGAGAGAGGAGAGGTGGAGAGTTTAGGTTTAGGGTTTTTTTAGGTTTAGGTTTTGGTTTTTACTTTTTATACTAAATGCGATTTGAAACGGTCCGGACGGGTCCAACCCGGACCGTTTTATAACGGATCCGGACCGATCCGAACCGTATCTAAAAATACAAAATTCAAATCCGGACCGTTTAGAGCAAAACGGTCCGGTCCGGTCCGGTCCGGTTTAAATCCACGGATCCTCGACCCATTTGCCCACCCCTAGGGTTTATTGTGTCATTTTGGATTTTAAAGGACTAGGGAGTTTATCATCTATTTTGGTAGCCATACCTACACAACAAGGTAAAGTCTTGTGTTGTTGAATTGTTGATTCATTTATTCCTAAATTAGAATTTTGAAATATAAATTTGTAATACGGGTTCACATTGCTTGGATTCAATGACTATATGTTGAGATGATATTGGCTAACCACCTTGCGAGCCTTAAATGGACTTCTTTTCTCCCTTGCTAGCAATTTAACACGCTCAAATTACTTAAATTGTACAGTTTTGTTTTCTCTTCTCCTCAAACAATTCTAGATCAATCTAGCCTCATAGCATGTACTTAAAACAAAACATCTTTCATTTCTTTGATGAAGAGATTTTTGTAGATAAATTTATAAGATATTTTAGAGAAGGGTAATTGATTTAAATGAAATGTTAACACATAATCGGTTAGGAGAAACAAATAGGTATTTAGCTAAATGAAAAGATATTTTACTACATTGCAACTATCTTAATCGATTGAGCAATCTCCATCAAGATTGCAAATCGGAGCCTAGTTGAAAATCGTTTGATCACAAAATCAACTAGAAAGGTGACTCATCTTGTATGTCTCCCTCCTTCAAGCGCCTTTAAGCATCTTAAGCAGTAACTCATGACCCAATAAGTTTATTCTTTTTAAGAACATGATTTGGATCTTGGAAACTTGGATAGTATTTGTACCATGGTCCAGGTGAAGAAAACAATGTCACGCAAGAAATTATGCATTCGAGCACAAAGAAAATTGTGCTTATACAAAAATAAACACAACATTGTCTATATTTTTCTTTCTACATCTACCCATGAAAATTTTCATTTTACATTTTATTCATCATTTCAAGAAATAATTCATCTTTTCATTTTACATTGTTTATATTTCATTTTCAAAAAATGTGTTTCCCATAAAAATAATTTTTTGGATCTTGAGCTCGGCCGAACATTGTGTGAACCCTATTGACTTGGAACCATCAAAATTCATGTTGCATTCGATTCATATTTTCAAGAAACAATTCATCTCAAATTTCAACTTTTTCCAAATTCTTGAACAAAATAATCGAGTTCTGGATGAATTGGGAGTTGTGGAAACTCATATGTGGGTGACAAAAAAAAAACATTTTGAAAACTCATATGTGGGTGAAGAAGAAGAAAAAAACATGTTGAAACCCTTTGGCTGAACAAAACACCTTGAACTTCGAGTTTTTCAACTTTGTATAGTGGGAGATGATTTGATAAAATTCACATGAAACCCTTACATCCATTGTAGAATACAAGGATCGATCGCCTCCTCCTCTGATTGCAACCTACATCTCTTCCTCCAAGTGTTGTCTCTTTTTTGTCTAGGGTTACAGACCGATTTTCAATCAATTAGTCGAACGACCACTCAAGTTTGTTTGATGAATTTTATTCAATTGAGTGGCCGTTCGACTAATTGATTGAAAATCGGTATGCTATTTTTATAATTAAAAAAAAATAAAAGAAAAGACAAATAAAAAAACAACTCCCTTGAATTATTTGAGTTGTGGTTTAACTAAAATACCAGGTCAGCTTATAAATAATTTCTCAAAGCTTGAATGTCACCTCCCCTTTTTTCTCTCATCTCTAGGTGGAAACTTATTTCACAAGATCCGGATTCCTACCCCTCACCGAATCCACTTCCTTTTATGGAAGGCATACTTCAACCACCCTCCTACTTTGCAAAATATTTACAAGCACCGTGTTTGTTGATACTATATGTCCCATGGGTAACCAAGCTAGTGAAACAACAGACCATGTACTCTTTAATTGTTCTATTCTTCAATAAATTTGACTCCTTTCACCCCTAACTATCAACTGGATAATGATACATCTTGACAATATTGTTAGCATATTTAAATTTGTATGGCATATGCATGTCAATAATCACTTGGATATTGGCCTAAGTAGGCGTTGTGATGGATAGCATTTGGCAAGCAATAAATTGCGAAGAGTTTTCAGGTTGAACCTAATACACTAAACATTTGAAGAGAAACTTGAAGAGTGTGCTGCAAGTGGGATAAGACCTTCCAAAAACAAAACCAACAAGATCATACATGCTAGCGGGAAGCTGAATAATAGTTCACTAAATCAAAAGCTCGCAGCCAATATCATACTGAACATATTGTCTTTATTTTTGTTGATGTAGGCTTTTCTCCTCATTTTTGTTGATGTTGGCTTTTCTTATGATACCCAAACGGGTACCTATGAACTGATTGCGGTAAAGTTGCAAAATCTCTGAAGCTGCTGGAATAGTGGATGAAAAGACATGCAATAACTTTGAAGTTGAGTTTCTTGTAGAAATGAAGGCTAATGAATGGGAGGAGACATACTTCCATTTAGATTGTCTTGAAGGATGTGGTACGACTATTCAAGGGTAGCAGTCCCTTTTTCTGTCTAGCTATGAAGACATTTTAGATTTATCTATTAGAATCTGTTTTGTTTCAAGACAATTTAATTTTAAAGCCCGTGATAGGGCTAAGCATGTAAGAGACTATTATTCGCTATGTATCTAAAAAAAACCTATTTTTTTAAGTTTGACACTTATTAGTTTATACCTATTAAAGTTTGACATTCGTTTTGAAAACTATTTGAGTATAACCTTCATTTTTAGATGAAACTGCTAAGTCCACGTCATTGGCTGGCAAGACTATTTTTCAAACCCTTTTGCCCCCTACCTTAGGTTAAACCATAGCCATTTTAGCCCAAAAGAGGACGCACCTCCTTGCTGCGACGAAGTCGCACGCTCCTCCCTGCGATGAAGCTGCTGTGATTTGCTTAAACTTGCAAAAAAATGTAGAACTTGTCTTCATTCAATATTTTAGATTGCTAGACCAGCACCACTGACTTTGCTGCACCCCAAGCTCCACGACTGAAGCTACCTCTGCCACCCCTGAATGAGGGCTGGAACGTGCTCCTCCCTTGTCACCTCCACCGAACTCGCTGGGAGCTCCTCTCTAGGTCCTCCATGATACCCATCACGATTACAATAAAAGCTAGGTTTGTCTTCTCCCTCGAAACGAGGGCCACGAGGGCGGTCGCCTAGTGGTCCACCCATGGGTCTCCTAACAAGCTTAGGGTGTGTTTGGTTGCATGGAATCCTAAGGTGGGAATTGGAATCTCATTTCATGGCATCTCATGTCATGGCATCCCATGCCATGGACTTGACCAACTTTGATGTTTGGTTGTCCATGGGAATTGGATTCCAATTCCTATTGTGAGTGTTTGGTTGCCCAAAACTAATCATGGGATTTTTTTTTTTTTTCATTTTGAAAATCCCACAATTCTACTTTTATATATAAACTAGAATATGGTTTTGATTTTGCTTCCTGCAAAACATCCCTACAGTATAATTTTAAACTCGACATCTGCTTAAATCTTTCAATGAGAAATCAACGTTCAATACCGGTATTCAGAATTCTAATAAATTTTTTTAGCAATATATATTTTGACTAAAATTTTCAAAATGAAATCATGTTTACTGCAAAAACATAACAAGTCCTAAACCATGGGTACATTGTCATCATCACGACTTTGCTTGTGAACTTCTCGGACTGCCAAATATTGCTTCTTGAAGGTCTTCAGCCTCGACCGGACATAATCGTGGGTAATTACCATATTGTAAGATTTCTTAATTTCTTCCACCACGCGCTCTAGTGCGCTTGACTTCCACCCATTATCTGTTTTTTTTTCCTCCGGTATTACTCTCATCTACCAATGTTCTAATAAAAACCAAATCCATCGAATCACTGCATTGTAATTTGGATCCCATGCCTACAAAGGTAACCTATCAATTATCATAAGCAAGATCAACATATACTAATAGATATCAATTACCAAATGAACATAAGCCACAAAACTAAGAAAGGTAAACGGGTTCAACCCATACATAGACTTTGTATAAAAAAACATCATGTTAGCACTCTATGTATTTGTTAGTAGATTCTCTAATGTTGGTAACATGTTATCTTAATCATGTTATCTAAGGTCGCCAACAAAGTGCACAAACAGAGTGCAAAAAAAGCCCCAGAATTGTAACAGTGCAAGAACAGAGTAGCAACAGAGTGCAAGAACCCTCGGCTCGCCACAGAGTGCTAACATGCACAAGGAAGCATGTGATACGATCTAACCTTGTTTATAGAACTCTGCAAACTGAAAGCAGTTCAATAAAAAATTATGACAGAAACCAAATAGAGAAATAGATGGAAGACTTGAAGATTAATCAAAATTTTTGATCCTAATCCAGCTCGAATAAGGCAAAACTGTTCTTCCTATTCATAGATGGAACAGTTTGGTGTATATAAGCCACATTAAGGAATACAGTAAGTATACATGATGCACGGCCCCCTTTTTGTTTCCATAAACTCAAATCTCTGAAGAAAATAAAGCAGCCTACATTTAAAATGCAATAATGGTCACTTTGTACAAGTAGTTAAATGATTATCCAGGCACTTTATGCAAATGTAATCTATGCAGTTACTGGTACTTCTGGCTAATTCTTCCGCCAACTGATTGTGCAACAAACGACCTGCAAACCAAGTCCTTGCACGCACTCAAACTGTGATTATCCTTCTCACTGTCTTCATTTTTCTATGACAGAGAGGGCAGGTACCAGCCTCATCCTCCGCAATCCTGTAAGATTAGTGATTTAATCAGGCAATTCATATTCGTTTACTTAAAGGTTCATAAATTCAAATTCCATATGGAGCAAGAGAGAAGGAAAAAAAAGGGAAAGTGTAAGTTTGTAATCTTGTTAACCTTGAACCACATGGAAAACATGTAGCAGAGTGTCCACATGGAAGGAAAAAACAGTCCCTTGGTGTGTCAAAGCAGACTAGGCAAACAAGTCGAGGACTGCCATTGTCTTTGCCTCCTAGTTCTTTTGCTGCAATAAACCATTCTTCAATATCCGCTTCATCATTTGAGACAGAATCGTAAGAGGAACCCAAACTTAAGAGATCTTCATCTTTAGGTACAAGCAAAGGAGTTCTTTCAGATCCCATCTGTCCAACCCCATTTCCACTGATTGGATAATACTTAGCACATAATTTCGAGACCAGTGAGATGAGTAATGTCATTACACCTTCAGGAAAGTAAAATGCACTTTTACCTTTGAAGCAGAAGCAATATGGGGCACAACAATAGCATTTTTCATGTCAGCATCAGCGAGGCCTGGTTTCATGTAAGGCTCGTCCTATTAGAAGAGAATGGATTATTAATTAGTTAATGCTCAAAACTTGACTTTGCTTTTGTAAATTCTCACTGGAAGAAAAAGGAGGGATAAAATACCTCGAAGACATCAAGGCCAACCTGGAACATTGGGTTCTCTTTCAAGTGCTCCACCAAAGCTACTTCATCAACTACAGGACCTCTACTGCAGTTTATAAGAATTGCTTCCTAAATTTTGAAGATTGCTGCAATTTAGCCCAGGAGTTTCATATAATATACATGCTGATCGTGAATTCAGAAAACAAGCATGCATCGAATGTCACCTTCTTCATTTTAGCAAGGCTATTCTTGTTAACCAGATGATACGTAGTTTTATCCAAGATCGGATGAAGACTAATCTGGGGAAAACAAAATTTTATTCTCATTATTCAAACCGTCAGAAGTTACAAACAGAAATCTTGAGAAAATGTTCATAATGTGGGTGTCAAAATTAAGCACAACAGCCTCACCACATCAGCCTCTACGAGCACTTCTTCCATAGACGATGCTCTTTTCCATGTAACATGTGCTTCTCCATTGGATTTCAGGAACTCTCCATAAGCTACAACAGCAACAACATGAGTACTGCAGAAGGTTTTTGCAAATGTAGGTAGTTCAAGCCGAGCATACCTGTAACAAACTTCTCTAGTCGTGTCGATTGGTACAAATCATAGTAAATTAGGTTCATTTTGAACCCTTCAATCTGTTAAAACAACACATCATTTATGAGGGATGGAATATTTAAGTTATTTTGCATGAATTGCTAGCCATCATATGAACAAATTCAGCATGAATAGATTACCATCATCCTAGCATAAGCAGATCCAATACGGCCAGCTCCAATCACTCCCACAGTCTGCCCCTTGAGCAAGTTCCTTACAAATCTACATATAAACACGGACCCAAATAATGTACTTGCCAGAATCTGTTGCTCCTGTTCATGTATCAATTGTCGAAAAAAGTTTAGTGATAGTCATAGTATCTCTTACAAATGTGGAAGCCATCCATCATTTAAGCCAGCTCTCATGAACTCATCTGCTTCGACTATTCTTCTGGCAGCTGCTAGTGAAAGTGAAGCTGCTAATTCTGCCGTTGTCTCAGTGAGTACACCCTACAAAGTAACAAGATTTATGCAAAGTCAGCTATGCTTGAAGACCTATCACATGAAAGAGTTACTTTCTTTACGCCCTGTTAGTTCAAAGAACTTTACAAAACCAAATCTGAAACAAAGAAATAAAAGAGCTGATGAACAAAGACAGCTGACTTTCATCTAGAGAAGCTAAAAATATTCTACAACATTATTGAAACTTTTTTTCTGTAAGAAAAAAAAAGGTTTCTCCTTCTCATTAATAGCTTTTTTTTTACAGATTGCGAGTGGAAAGCACAAGCAGGAAACGCCTGTGCTGCGTCATTTGACTGGAGCTGCAGTGGCATCTGCAGATCAGTAGAAAGAATGGAAGAGGTGCATCAGCGATGCGGGGAGGGCGATAGAGCTGTCCGGCATACTAACTTCTGAAACTTGCCTCATACTCAATTCACACACAGTTTACTGTAATATATGTGTATGCAAAACCATGTTCTGGACAATGCCATCAACCTGATTTTTTATTGCAGCATGATCACAGTTCAGAAAGTAAAATTACAAACTGTTTATTAGGGAGATTATGGAGAAACTAGAAAAGACCACCCACCTTATCATTTATCCTAAGTAGCAATTGGTCTTCTCTCCTTTCGGCTCACTCTCTTTGTTGTTTTGTCTCTCCAATTGACAGGCCATGTCAACATAACAAAACACACAAGTCTTCACTCCCACTCCCAACTCCAAATTCAATTCAACATACAAACAAAGAAGGAAAATGGAGAGAAAGGGATTGTTGAATGAGTGAGTCTAGAGTGTGATCACTATTGCTTTTCCACAAGTGATGGGAACTCGTATGTTTTAAGTCATTATAATGTCTTTGTCTTTGTCTTGTCTGTTTTAAGTCATTATTTTGTGTTTGTCTTTGTCTGTTCTGAGTGTGGGACTTAATAATTGCCAAATTAATGCCAAGTTAGTATAATTTCTTCTCTTAATGCCAAATTAATGTAAAAAATGAATCATCTCAATTATGGGGTCTCTTGAACAAAAATGAGCAATAAAACCACTCAAAATGCATACAATGCAAGTCCATAAGACCAAAACATTCAATCATTGCCATACTTCTTCAACCATGAAGGAATTCCATAAAAACCCATTTCTCTTAATCAATGAAAAACGATTAAAAACTATTCCAATCCAAGAGGAAAAACACGAAATGATCATAATCAATGAAATGAGAGAAAAGACCAGGGATCTCAACCCCATAAAGAGAAATCAATACCCATTGTGATCATTATATGAAATGATAAAGCAAACCAACCCACAGTAAAAAAAAAAAGCAATGAATTTGTTCAAAATTTACCTTTCCTTCAAATCAGGAAGAGAATAATAACTCCCAAATTTTGCTCTTGGAACTGGAAAGCCCAGAAATAAAAGCTACAAAAACAAAACACCAAAATCAGTTCAAAAGAAAAAAACCCAAAAGTTTCTTGCAATCCAATCCTCCTAACAAAATCACACACCATAGTCATTATTCGCCAAGGTAAATATCAAACCAAATCTATTTCTTCCAAAACAAATGAAAACATACAATCAAAACCCAAGATCACATAAACACAGTTAACCAAAATTTTGTGTACTGTTGTTCACGAAAGTTAATATTTTTACTCTAAAAATTTGTAAATAAAATCAACATGAGATAATTTTACGATATCAAATCCATTTGAAATGAGAGTTTTCTGGTAACTTTTATTAACTTGGTAAGTTTTAATATTTACAGTAAGTAGTGACTTTTAGAAACCCCATCATATAGTATGATTGAGTGATTTCCTATATCATATAGGCTATGCATTGATTGGAAAGTTTTAAAATCCCTCAATATTTTGATTGTTTTATTTCAACAAATAATCTATTTGATCATGAACTTGCATTTGATTCATGGGATTTTATTTCATTCTATATTTTGAATTTTGTTGTTTAGGGAAATAAAATAGCATGAAATAAACTTGATTTATTATATAGAATCCATTTCAGAATGAGAGCTTGATCTTGGCAACTTTTGTTGGTAATTTTTAATTTTTAATTTTGTGGAAATTTCTAACATACCCATGATCAGATCTGTGGTAAATACTTGTACATTACAAAATAAAAAATGGAATTCATTGAACTGAAAGAGATGAACTCACAGAGGTATTCGTGAGTCTCTGATGCGATGGAGTCACAGAGGAGGAGAGGAGATCGCGGAGATGAGATCACAGAGGAGGAGAGGAGATCGCAGAGATGAGAGATATTCGAAAGAGGTGAGATCGAGCCTCTGATGCGATGGAGAAGAAGAGATCTTCGATTAGCCCTTCACAGAGACGAGGAGAACGAGATCTTCGTGAGTCTCTTATGCTCCTCTTCGATTCTCAACTCCTCCATCAACACCACCAGTACACCACCAGCTGAGATCGGTAGAGAGATCAGTGAAGAGATTTAACATGTAGAGATCGAGAAATAGAGAGGGAAGAAGACGAGAGACATACCTGATGTTTTTGCAAAAACTCCTTCAGTTGATGTGAAGAGAGGCGAGGCTGATGAGGGAAGAATCGAGAGATTTTAGGGTCGCCAAAAGCTTTCCCTGGGTGAGGCGAGGCGTACGATTCCCATCAAATGTGGGAATATGCGGCACGTGCTGGCATCTCTCACCCACCAGTAAACTCTTAAACAAACACCCTTAATGCTATTTCAAGTGGGAATAGGATTCTTATTCCCATGGAATGGATGCAACCAAACACACCCTTAGCGTAACAAACACCCTCTTGGAAGAGATACTTGGAGATCTCTCTGCAATTCTTTTCTGAGATGATCATGTTTGCTGTAGAGATGAGGAAGACAAAGAGCTCTATGTGTGTGAAGGCGGAAGAGCTTTTTCTCTTGGATATTGAATCTCACTGTTTGTTTAATGAGATTTACAATTACAATTACTTAGACTTAGATGTAATCAAATAACCAGTGTGAATGAAAGCAAATGAATGGTTGTTGTTTAACAAAATTAAAAATAATAAACAAATACATTAATAAGAGCAAAGAAACTAAATGAATAAAGGAAAAAGTAATGACCCAATAACACAGAAATAATATGAATGGTGAAAGGCAGAATGTTATAGCAAAACAGAAAATGACCCAATTTAAAATTTTGTACTTCTATACACTTTTATATTTATAATTTATTATACTAAGTATATTTATATATATTTGTATATGTATGATGTATTGAATGCTTGTAGGAAAATGACAAGTCAATTTGAGAATATTCATGATCAATTATGGGGGTCAATGGATTCAACATACAAGACTCTTTATTGTGTACTAGATCACACAAGCAAGCCAAAAAAAAAAAAAAAACTCAAATTAATTATTATTTGACCCATATAGTTTTTCAAATAATTAGTGTTTAATACTTATCTTCCCCAACATCTGTTTTGGGCTAAACTATGGTTTAACCTAAGGTAATGGCAAAAGGGTCCAAAAATTAATCTTGACCGATCAATGACATGGACTAACAGATCCGTCAGAAAACGAAGATTATACTCAAATAATTTTCAAAGCAAGTGTCAAACTCTAATAGGTATAAACTAATGAGTGGCAAACCTAAAAACAAAAATTCAAAAAAAAAAATTGTTACTAAATAACACCACCACTTATATTGATGGACACCACCACCCACAAATTTTTTTTTGGGATTAACCGAATGACACCACCACTATATAAGAAAAAAAAATTAACTCTAATTCATCTTCTCATCTCTCCCGTTCTTCTCCATCCGCCGCCTCTTCCTCTTCTCCTTCCCTTCACCCCACCACTTTGCCACCCATTGCCACTTCAACTCCTCCACCCCTTCACCCCACCACTTCTCCTTTTCATCCTCATCACCACCACCACCTCGCCACCTCTTCCCTTCCTCCCTTTCACCACCACAACCTTGCCACCTCTCATGCTCTTCTTTCCCTTCACTCCACCACCTCTTCTCCTTCACCCCTTTACCCCAACACATCTCTTCTTCCTCCCCATCACCACCACCACTTTGCCATCTCTGCTCCTTCTACCTTTTACCACCACAACCTTGCCACCTCTTCTGTTCCTTCCTCCCCATCACCACCACCACCACCACCTCTGCTTGTCACGACTTGATACATAGAGTACCATATTGTCTACTTTGAGCCTAAGGTCCGCACAGCTTTAAAACGCATAGTACTTTTTAGATCCAACCTCATACATATATAGTACATCACCCTCCCGTATCTAAACGACATGAGACTATGATCTCCCCTTTATAGCTTAACAACCCTATTGGGATCTATGAGATCTTGGGCATCCCTCACCCTCCCCCCCCCCAAGTCCGCCCACACAAGAGTATCACAGTCCACCCCCTCGGGAGCCCAACGTCCTCGTTGGCACACTTTTGGCTGGGTCAGGTTCTAATACCATTTAGTCACGACCCGATCCACAAAGTACTATATTGTCCGCTTTGGGCCCAAGGCTCGCACGACTTTAAAACACGTAGTACTTTGTAGACCCAACCTCGTACATATATAGTACATCACCCTCCCACACTCAGGCGATGTGGAACTATGATCTCCTCTTTGTAGCTTGTCAACCCTCTTGGGATTTATGAGATCTTGGGTTTCCCCTCACCTCACCCTCCCCCTCAGGTTCGCCCGCACAAGAGTATCACAGTTCACCCCCTCGGGAGCCCAATGTCCTCGTTGACACACTTCTGGCTGGGTCAGACTTTGATATCATTATGTCACGACCCAATCCACAGAATACTATATTGTCCGCTTTAGGCCCAAGGTTGCACGACTTTAAAAAACGTAGTATTTTGTAGATCCAACCTCGTACATATATAGTACATCACCCTCCTTCACCCAGACGATGTGGGACTATGATATCCCCTTTGTAGCTTGCCAACCCTATTGGGATTCATGGGTTTTCCTCTCACCCTCCCCCTCTGATCCACCCACACAAGAGTATCACACTGCTCATCCTCCCCTTCGCCACCACAACCTCACCACTTCTTCTACTCCTCTTCTCCTTCACCCTACCACCTCTCCTCCTCCCCTTCACCCCACCATCTTTCCTCCTCCCCCACCACCTCTCATCTTCCTCCCCTTCACCACCACAACCTGCCACCTCTCCTACTCCTTCTCCCCTTCACCCCACCACATCTCCTCCTCCACCCATTCATCCCACCACCTCTCATATTCTTCCCCATCACCACCACCACCACCTCCCTACCTCACATCCTTTTCCCCTTTCACCCCACCTACACATCTCCTCATCCCCTTCATCACCACCACCTTTCCTCATTCTCTGGCTTTTTTTTGCGTTGTTTTTTTCTCATTCGCCCTCGCGGTGGTTCATGTGAGTGTGGAACCCACACTCGCAGGAACCTCTGCGAGGGCGAAGGAGAAAAATTTGTTGATGGTGCAAGAATATAGTTACCGCTTCAGTTTGTAAAACGAATGCAAGGTGCATTATTCGAATTTCTCATATTGGTGGTGCAATAAGAACACAACTACCACCTCTGCACTATCAACTGTGTCTGATCCGAGAGATTCTGAGATGCCCATATGTTTACTTTGTATATATAGGAATTCAATTATAATTGTAATGTGTTTGATCTGAGAGATCCGAGATGTCCATATTTTTAGTTTATATATAGGAATTTTGGGATATAATGAAGTTAAGAATTTTGTGAATGTTTGCAATTGCATTTTCATTACCTATATTATTTGAATGCATAGTATATAAAACCACAACAAAAACATTTTCATTGGTACATTCGATTCGCAAAATATTTTATTTTCCCTTCAAATTAAAAATGAAAAATGACTTTTAAGGACTATTTTTTCACAAAATATACAATTTAGATACCGTAGTTGATGTAATGGCTAATTTGTACTTAATTTTATACTTATATGACCAATAAGTACTCTTTCATTAACCCAAGTTAACTCATAAAATTATAGGACATATTTGCCCTTTTAAAACAAATAAAAAAACTCAATTTTATACTTTTATGACCAGCAAAGACTTTATTAATAATTATATTTTTGTTATTTTTACTTTTTTACCCTTAACCCCTCCCATTATTTGTAGACAACAGATAGTTACTACAAATTATTTCTTTAATTGCAGTTTGAGCAATTATTTTATGTCATTTGTTAGCTACAAATGATTGCATTAATATTTTCATGTTAGCATTTTTTTTATTTATGAATGTTTTGTCACTCTGGATGTGTTTGTATCTGACTGGTTGTGAAGGTATATCTGAGTTTAAAGAGCAATTTTTTTGTTTCAATTAATAGTTGCTTAAATTCTCTATTTTACATGAAATTATCTTATTCAGTATTGGTTCCTATTTTACCTATGAGGCTATGATCATGCTCTTTGATAGATAGTTTGTGACAAAATGCATTGAAGAATAGGAAAACAAATTTTGATCGTGGGAAAATTGATTTATTAACTACATTATGGAATACGAAGCAATGATAACTAAAACCAAATTTCTAATCATCATCAAGAAATGTAATGCACGGGTACCTGAAAACTTTTCTAATCAAATTTATGAAAAGTTAATCAAATTAATTTGTTAACTAATTAAAACCATATTTGTAATCATCATTAACTACATTATGAAAAATTTACCAAACATTATCATGATAAATTTGATTAACTTCTCGATCAATGAAAACTTATAATTAGTTGGTCATAATTAGAATCATTAATATCGATACCTACTAGCGACATGGGGTGCGAGTGGTCAAGGGTTAAAAAAAGAAGTAAAAATAATAAAAAATAGAAAATTGTAATCATTAATAAAATAGTCATTGTTGGTTATAAAAGTATAAAATTAGGTTTTTTATTTGTTTAAGAATGGGTCAAGACGTCCTATAAATTTATGAGTTAATCTGCGTTAATAAAAAAAAATTGTTGGTCATAAAAGTATAATAGTATGAACAAATTAGCCATTATATCAACTATGATATATAAATAGTATATTTTGTGAAGAAGTAAGCCTTAAAAGTCATTTTTCGAATTAAAAAATCAAGTTATGCCTATTAATTCATGCTCAAGACTTCAGCTACCATAATGAATAAAAAATGGGAGATGAAGTCTCCCTGTCTAAGACCTCTCGAGGATTTGAAAATAACCCTTGTAAGTGTCCTGAAACATAATTGAATAGTAAGAGTTTGTACCCAAACGCAACAATTACTGTGAGCAATAAACACATAATTGCAGATAAAACTGCGAATTTAACGAACCTAAATGCAGCGGCTCATGCGACATTGTCCAAATCCCTAAAAGATAGAAATGCAACAGCTGGTGCGAGGATGAGTAATACGCTCGCACGAGCTGCTACGTTTGGACAGAAAACAGACTCTGTCCAAAATTTCAATTTTTTGTGTTTAAACATTTTTTTAAAAACTTTTTAAATTTCTATGAGTTTGTTATAAAACGGTCCGATCCCGGTTCCTATTTTTAAAAAAGAAACGGTTCGGGTTGGACCCGTTTCAAATCACATTAGTTGTAAAAACCTAAATATGGAACTAAAAGTCTCTAAGACTCTTTACTCTTCCAAGCCAAAGTAACCTAACTAAGTCTAAGACTCTTTAGTCTTTAGAGGAGAAGAGAAGTGAGCAGTGAGTAGTGAACACCCGCAGGCCGCCTCCCTCTTTCGCATCCTCAGTTAACGGCCGCTAAAGAAGGTAAGAGATTCGTGATCTTCTTCTCCTTGCTGATTTCTCAATCAGGTTTGTATTCTTCTCAATCACATTTTCAGAATCTTCACTACAAACCATAGCTTATCCCCTCTTCATTTGAAGGCTCATTAAGCAATGGAGACTGAATTAGCTGGTAGAGTAGATGAAGAAGAACAAGCTCAAGTGAGCAACAATAACTCCGAACAACAAACTGCAGCTTCACAACACCATCACAAAGAACTTGTCGCTGGAACTCTTTTCGTACTCAAATCCAGAGGTACAACTGCTTCTCTTTTCTGGATTTTTATTCATTTTGATAATCATGAAAAATTTCGTACCAAAGGTAAGAAAAGATCTTTTATAAACTTCTTTACAGATTCTTTAGAAAACAAAATTTCACTAAACTTACAAGTAACTAGTGAGCTCTGACATGTATAAGAGGAGAACTTTGATTGACTTGGGAACTAGTGATTTTATTACAAGTAATTGTTCAAGTAGAATTGTATGAACCCATCAGTGTCAAAGTTGAACCAGAAATCACCTTATTTTTAGCAATTCAACATCAAGCTGTTAGAAGTGTAAATTGTTCAAGTACAATTGTATGTGGTTATTCACTTATTCATATTTGTAGAAGCAGAGAAGTGTAAACTGATATCATTAAGTAGTTTGATAGCAGTTTAATTGTATGGCAATTACAAACACCATTCCATCTGTGAAGTGTTATTCATGTTATTAGATCTCATATTTCTGGTTATCATGTTATTCTAGCAAAGAAGTGTAAACTGTTATCACTTATTCACTTATTCATATTTAAAGAAACAAAGAAACTTGTTATTAGATTCCATTATATCTGTGATTTGGAACCGTAGGAACCGACCGTTCCAAACGGTTCGAGTTAGGTTCGGTTCCAATGTTCAAAATGAGGGATCCGGACAGGACCGGATCCGTTATTTTTAAACGGTTCGAATTAGATTCCTCCAAATTTGGAACCGATCCGGACCGTGCCCACCCCTAGTTTGATACAGTATTGACATATTTCATTTATTGCCAAACCCCACTTTTATACACTCCAACTTGAGATGGTTAAAAGTGGGGTTTAACAATAAATCAAATCTGTAAACATTGTAATAAAACCATAAGAATCGAAAAAAAAAATGAAAAAATATTCAAATACAAAAAACATGGACGAAATTTGTTTTCTATCCAAACAACGGTTGATGCGAGGATTTGATTTTTGTCGTTGCAACCGCTGCGTTTAGGGCAAAAAATATTATTTTTTTTGGTCCAAATGCAGCGGCTACTGTAACAAAAATCAAAATCCTCGCCGTTGTCGTTGCGTTTGGACAAAAAGCTGACTCTGCCCATAAATTTTTTTTTTATTCCTATTGTTTTGATACAATATTGACATGTTTGATTTATTGCTAAATCCCACTTTTGACCATCTGAAGTTGAGGGGTATAAAAGTGGGGTTTAGCAATAAATCAAATGTGTCAATACTGTATCAAACCCATGGAAATTGAAAAAAATGTTCAAACACAAAAAATTGAAAATTTGGACAGAGTCTGTTTTCTGTCCAAACACAGCGGCAGCGTCGAGGATATGGATAGTGCTCGCATGGTCCACTGCGTTTAGGTAAAAAAACAGATTTTTTTTGTCCAAACGCAGCGGATCCGGCGAGCTTCTGTCTCATACTCGCCTGAGTCGCTGCGTTGTGGGCAAAAACTTGACTCTGTTTCATACAATTGTTGAATTTGTGTGATTTGTACGATCTCATTCACAAACCGCGTTGCTGCGATTGTTATTATTGGGCTCGATTTTGCCGCTGCGTTTTGAGTATCTCAAGGAATTTTTTTCATCTTTTTCTTTATTTATGACAATCGAGCATATTTGGGAAAATCACCATAGTTGCATAATCACAAAAAAGATTACTTGAGAAGACAAACAAATTTGCTTGAGAAGAAAAATAAAAATTCATTGGGAAGACAAATAAAATTGTTTGAGAATACAAATAGAATTGGTTAAGAAAACAAATTCATAACCAATTAATTTAAGTTGTCATTTAAATTGGCGGCATTATAAATGGGGAGTAGTCTCTTAGTATTCATAAAAAATTCAAGATAAATAAGATAAGATGAAGAGAAAAAGGCCAATGTCTAAAAAAGAATCATGCGACGAAGAATGTGATGAAATTGGAGATCCTAAAGATGACTTTGTTTGGTATGAGGACCCACACTTATCATCGTCTTCAGATGATGAAGAAGACGATGATGACGAAAAATTGTCAGATGAGGAAGAGGACCATGAATCATCATCTCCTCTCTGATGATGATGATGGTGCATTAGTGGACTACTACTCCCAACGCCATCCTCAAATAATTTGTTGACCGTGTCCAAGACAAATAATGTATTTTTTTGTATTTGTTTTGTAATATTTTTAAATATTAATGAAAATTTTACTGTTTAATGTTTGTATTGTAAATTTTTGTTAATTCAATTTGTGTCTAAAATTCACCGTGTAAAATTTCAATTTTGTGTTTGTATTGTGAAGAAAATATGAGAAGAAAAAAAAAGGAGAAAAAGAAAAAACATATAAGAAAGATAATGAGAGATGAGGAGGTGGTGTAGGAGGCCAGCACGCTGGTGATGGTTCTTGACGGAGAAGAGATAAGAGAAGGAGAGAAGGTGAGAGGAGGAGGCCGACCGATGGTGATGGTTCTTGATGACATGAGAAAATAGAGAGATAGAAATGAAGAGAGGGATAGAGAGAGGAAAATTTGAGAAGTTAGTTTTTTTTTTTTTTTTTCTTTTATAGGTGGTGTCCTTTGGTAGTGATGATGTTTTTAAAAAAGGTGGTGGTATCCTTAAAAAAGTAGCACGATGGTGGTGTCTATCAAGAGAAGTTGTGGTGTTATTTAGCAACAACAAAAAAAGGTGGGGTTTATATAAGGCAACGACTGTACCACACCACTGTTTCCTCTTTCTTACACCACCATTGAGTTTTTTATTTTATTTATTTATTTATTTTTACTTTCTTACACCACCAGTAAATATGCATAACAGAGAAATTCAAACTCAAAACGAAAAAAATGAAAAATAGGGTAACTTTTGACCAATTTAAACCCTCAATTGAGACTGATTCTCAAGTTCATCAAACCACAAAAGTTGTAGTACTGTGCGTTATCAAATAAACACAACTTGAATCACTTGAAAATGTTTTGAAATGAGCAAGTTATGATCATGTTACTAAAGTCACGCAAATCTGTCTTGCAATAAAAACGGGATAGTGTTCTTGACTTTCGGCCAACTTATGTGTTCGATCAAGACCGATTATCAAGTTAATAAAAGCACAAAAGTTGTATTACTCTGAGTTATCTGATAAACACAACTTGAATCACTTAAAAATGTTTTGAAATGAATAAGTTATGATCATTTTACTAAAGTCGCGCAAATCTGTTTGAAAAATGAAAACGGGGTAGTGTTCTAATTTCAGCCAACTTATGTGCTTGATTGATACCGATTCTAAAGTCGATCAAATACAAAAGTTGTAGTGCTCTGATTTATCTAATAATCACAACTTAAATCACTTGAAAATGTTTTGAAATGAGCAAGTTATGGTCATTTTACTAAAGTCGCGCAATCTGTCTGAAAAAATTTATGTTCACATAGTGCACTTAGGATACCCCGCATTGTACAATGCGAACGGGAAAAAATTCCTATTCACATTGTGCAATGCGGGATATCTCAGATACCTCACATTGTGCAATGCGAGGTATCCCAGATATCTTGTAGTGCACTTTGCGAACATAAATATTTTCCAACAGATTGCGCGACTTTAGTAAAATGATCATAACTTGCTCATTTCAAAACATTTTTAAATGATTCAAGTTGTGTTTATTAGATAACTCAAAGTACTACAACTTTTTTGTTGATCAACTTGATAATCGATCTCGATCGAGCATATAAGTTGGCCGAAAGTCAGGAACACTGTCCCGTTTTTATTGCGAGACAGATTTGTGCGACTTTAGTAAAATAATCATAATTTGCTCATTTTAAAACATTTTCAAGTGATTCAAATTAGGGGTGGGCACGGTTCGGTTCGGTTCCAAATTTTGAGGAACCTAACTCGAACCGTTTAAAATTTTATCGGTTCCGATTCAGTTTGGTTCCTCTATTTTGAACGTTGGAACCGAACCTAACTCGAACCGTTTACAACGGTTCGGTTCCTACGGTTCCTTGAAACAAATATTTCTCATTTCATTAACCACCTATTGTACAGTCCTTACTTTAGATGACGCCCAATTTTTTCATGGAGATTCTTATATCTTTGTCATTAACTTCATAAATAAAGTATATAATACAATACAAGAGATCACCGCTTGACTTTGGGCATTTCTTAATGATGGACCACCAATTGAATAATAAGGCAGTTTGGTTTCTTTATTCATTCATTGAATAGTATTTGGATAAGTACTTCTATAGTTCTATGCAAGTATCTAGATTCTTGGATGAGAATAAAGGACTCCCAGTTCCCAGATTCATCTTCTCTAAGATCAAAATCTCAGAAACAAAATAATATTATGAACGAGATAAAAAACAAAGTATATAAGCACGACACATTTATTGGATACTCATAACACAAGAGTAAGTACAAGAGCTATAAACAATACAAGAGATCATTATGAAGTTCCCAACTGACAACTCTAATTTCTCATCACAGAGATACATCATACCTACATAATAATCCATGTCACTCAGTTGATATAAATGCACTGTTGAAATACTTAAGTAGTGCACATTAAATTATCATCACCTCTCATCAAAGCTGGTAGTGCCAGCAGAGTTGATGATGAAATAAACTCATCAAGGCAGAGTCTTTTACACCCAAGTTGTCCAAGGATATGTCCCCTACAATAACACATTTTTTCTGAAATAAACTCATCAAAGCCTGTTCCAACTTCTTTTCTCAAAACTCGGAACAATTCCTTCTTCATCACCTGTAAAACAGCCACCATCATCATCTAAAACAGCCACCCTGAACCAACAGACTGCAAGTAAAATGAGGGCCTCATGCCATGAGATACTTGGAATTTGACAATCATAGAATGAAACAAACACTGAAATTTCTGTCAACAATCATATACATCTAAAATTTCCACAAACAACCACCCTCATTCCACAAACACACACTGAAATTTCTGCTTGCAATGTTCAAAATCAGATTCAAAATACATTGTTCAAAATAAGATTCAAAACATAAAGCCCTATCTTCTGAAAATTCTGAAATCAAGTTATCAACAAACCCTTGGCCTTTCCCTTTCCCTTTAATGTTGATTGAGAACTTGGATCATTTGAGTTTGCATCCTTTTCTTTGCCTTTAGATGTTGTGATCATCAACTTTGCAAAGTCTTTGACAAACAAACAAGAAACATAAATATGTTAATAAATAATAACTATAACTCAAATTCAAACAACACAAAGCACAAATATTGTATTACCTTTTTCACATTCTGTATAAAATTTAATTTCTTCTGCATTTGCTTCATAGTCTATGTTGTTGATATTGTTGACATAGTCGCTTTTTATCCAATTCTAGAGGCATATCAATGCCTCCACAGAATTCGGAGTGAGAGATGATCTAAAGGGATCAATCACTCTGCCTCCGGTGCTAAAAGCACTCTCACTAGCAACTGTTGACACTTGAATAGGCAATACATCTTTTGCTAGCAGTGCAAGTGTGGGGTACTTGGTCCCATTCAGCTTCCACCAACTCAAAATGTCAAACATCTCAATCTTGTTTGCTTTCTCTAATGGATCCATGAGATACCTATCCACCTCATGTGAAAGCACAACATCTTCCATATCTTCTAGCTCCTTCTCCCAATCATCCATCATCTCATCAAGTATTGAAGGACTTTCGGTTGGTGCTAGTCCACATATTTTTTTTCCATATGAAGAGCAAGTGCTAGCACTTGATTGAGAATTCTAATAACCAAAAGAAAGAAAAAGAATTTGACTAGGTTAAAGTATGAATTTAATACCCAATAAACTTTATAATAATGAAAAAACATTTGAAGAAATTTTTGAACTTGTGATTACCTGTTTTGAACCCTTTAGTTGCTTTTGGGGACCGGCAGCTTGTTGTGCATATTCATCACACAACTCCTTCATTAATGCCGTAATTTCTGTATTTTTCTCTTCAATATCCTCTTCAACATACCCCAATTTCTTTTTACACAAGTGTAAAAAGTGTCTCAGCTTGAACATTGGGTCTAGGATGAGAGCAACAACAAATATTTGGTTCAATGACCCAATTGAACCAAGGCACTTATTATATTTTTGTTTCATGCTCACAGTCATGTCACGTAGCACATTCTCCACATCACTTCCAAAATACATATGTTCTGGCAAAAACAACTTATCAATCTCTGCCTCCACGGCAATCACATCATGGACAACTGTTTGGGACGTCGGATGCTTGCTAGCACTCATCTTAATAGTCACTAGGTAGAAGACTTTCAAAAAAGTCACAAAAACCTCGACTCTTTCCCAATCTTTCTCATCAGGTGGCCCAACCTTGCCTTTAATCTTTCTTCTGGAATCTACTTCATCATCACCCAACTCCTCATCTTCTATGAAATAACCCAAGTATGTACTATCATCTTCTTCACCCATCCTATCAAATACTTTTTTTAATTTCAAGGCAGATTCTAGCATCAAATATGTACTATTCCATCTAGTAGGCACATCCAGTACAAGAAAACTTTTATCACTTAATTTCTCCTTCTCAACGCATGCCTTGAAATAATCAAACCTTTGAGGGCTTGATTTGACATACTTCACAGCATTTCTAATTGATGCCACACATTTATCCAACCTTTTCAACCCATCTTTCACTATCAAGTTCATAATGTGAGCTAGACATCTCACATGCACATATTTACCCTCCAAAATAAGTGAAATTTTTTGCCATTTCTTCATTTTGCCAACTACCCACTCAATTGCCACCTTGTTAGCAGATGCATTGTCAACTGAAATACACATCACCTTCTTAATTTTCCACTCTACCAAACACTGCTCAATCAACTTCCCTATTTGTTTACCTTGGTGATTAGGAATGACACAAAAGTTCAGGATTCTTTTGTGCATATTCCATTCATCATCCAAAAAATGAGTTGTGAGCACCATGTAGTTCACATTTGGACACTTGTCCATGTATCAGTAGTTAAACTGACTCTGTGCTTCCTTAGTTGCCCTTTTAAACCTTCTTTCATGTCATGATACATTTGTAAGAACTCCCTCACAATAGTTCTTCGAGATGGAACATGAAGTCTTGGTTGTATTTCACTCATCATCCGCCTAAAACCCTCCTTCTCAACAGTATTAAAAGGCATCTCATCAAGTACTAGAAACTCAACAATGGCTTTCACACTTGCATTTTGACTAAACCCCCTAGCAACTAGCATGCTGCTACCATCACTGGAAGTACCAAGAACCCTCTGTTTTAAGTCCATATTTGGTTTATACTTTTTGCATACACTTCTGATGTGTTTAGCAAAAGTACTAGTGCCACCTCCAGTACTATCACATGCAAACACTTGATCACAATATTTACACTTCGCCTTATGTACATCTACCTCTATCACCTTTTTCTGACCACCCTCAACTATAACTTCACGTGATTCTTTTACAGTAAATTTGGTGATATGATCCCAAACCCAAGATCTAGATTGTATAGTTTTTGGAGCATTTGGTGCTTTTCTTTTTCTTAATTGGGACTCGGGGGGTTGAGAGGAGGCATGGATGTTTGTGGTGTAGATACTTGTGCAGGACTAGGTGATTGTAGCAGTAGAAAATGTTGCTATTTACTAGTTTGGTTGGGGATAATACTTTCAGACATGGTCACTTTGAACACAACTAGTTAATATTTTGCTCCTGCAATAAACAAAATTTGTATAATTAAGTATAAACAAACGTTACAAACCCATTCAATTCCAACATATGGTAGGTAGACAATGGAATATTTCAAACTTCTCATGACAGACACACTCACATCTCACTTATTCATAATTTACATGCAATTTTTGCAACCGCATTTGAAATATGTTATGTCCACAACATACATAACTAAATACATAACTAAATAAAGGATTTACAGTCTATCTTATGCAACTCCCTTAGTAAATGGCATATCCGATGAGTACCTGGTCGTAGTAGTATCTAGTTTTGTGCACTTACGACAAACTGGTAAATACGAAACAAGTGGTCTACATAGAAAACCACACAACCCCCACCAGACCCCTACCCTTACTGAAATCATCATAAATGTCAATGTGCAACAAGTAAATGGAAGCTACTTATGTTTGTTCTTTGTTGGCCTAGTCATTTTGAATTGACTAGATTAAGTGGCAAAAACAGACAACCCCAGAAGGCTAGAATCTCAGATGATGAAGAAGAGGTTATGTCCAAAAGGAGGCAATGAAATCACCTACTAACAATATTCACAACTATCTAATGAAAAAAGAAAGTAAAATTTTGAAAATATCATCTTTAAGAATGTGATGAAATTGAACTTACATGTAAGGTCCTGCAATACATTAAAAACAAATGGGTCACCAAATAATCAAGTAAAAGAGAGAAGAAGAAAATGGGTGGATTGTGAAAAGATTTTAGTTTACTGTAAACCCAACTCCATAATTCAGCATTCCCAGACTTCATCAATTTAACAAGAAAACAAGATAGTAAGGGAAAATAATAATTTACTCACACTTTTTTGTGCTACCAGAGGAAAGTCAGGAAACAATCTGATTTGAAACTTGAAATGAGAGATGGTGTCGAACAATCCAGAAAAAACATGCTCACCTGTGGAATCATATGGAAATTAATGAGATAGTAAAACAAACAACAATTAGAATCATGCAAAGAAGAAAAAAAGAGACAGAGTTATTTGTCTCTGTTTGTCGAAATTTATTTTATTTGTCGAAAATTTTTATGTCTACAGAAACTCAGCTTTAGGAGATGTTCGATTGAAGATTGAGAGAGGATGAAATCAGTGGAAGGAAATTTTATTTTACCCTGTTTTTGAGAAATTTTATTTTACCATGTTGTAATCCAATCAGGAAAATGCTAACCAATCCCATTGGTGGTCATCCAAATTTGCATCAACACAGATAAGTTTTATCCCAAATTTGAACCTTTACACAGGGAGTGCAAGCAACCCCTTGGTCTAGCTCTAGCTAGTAAAAGTTCAAATGTGGAGTTCCCCAAAACAATCATCTTAGGGTTTGTATGTGTTACTAACTTACTATTAAGCAAGCAACAAAAAGATGATCTTCAGATTTTGCATAAACACACAACACATAAGTAAAGAAAGTAAAGAATGTAACATTATAGATTATTGAGTTGACGAGAGATCCTCCTATGATCTAGATTGGGTAGTTCTGAAATGGCAAATCGATTGAACTTGTGTAGTTCTGAAATGGCAAGTGTAGTTCTGAAATGGCAAATCGATTGAACTTGTTCTTGTTCATCTCATTCACTCTGATCATCTCTCCTTCATCTCGTCTCTCTTCTTCATTTTCTGATCTCAACAACAACAGTCGAGAGGGAGGGAAAGTGGAGAGATTATGCTCTGCGGGTGCGGCTGCTCTTCGCCTCTTCACCTCTTCGAGTCTTCGTGGTCGTATGTACCTGTGGTTGCTTGCGAGATGCAGCCTGCTCTGCGGGCCTGCGGCTGCTCTTTGGTCTTTGCCTCTGCACCTCTTCTGCTGTTTGTCAAAGACTCAAAACAAAAACAAGTTAAACAACTCTTGTCTCTTGCTCTTCTTTTGTTTTCACAGTGAGGACGAGTGAGAGAGTGAGAGACTGAGGAGACCTAGGGTTAGGGTTAGAAATAGAAAGTAAGAAGTAAAGTAAGTAGGGAATTTACTAATTTAGGGTTGGGTATATAAATTCGGTTCCAAACGGATCGGAACCGAACTGTTTAAAAAAACAATTTGGAACCGGAACCGAACCGTTTAAGAACGGTTCCGGAATCGAACCGACTCGTTTAACATTTTTTAAATTCAGAACCGAACCGTTTGGAGTAAAACGGTCCGGTTCGGTTTGGATCCGCGGTTCCTCGACCCGTTTGCCCACTCCTAATTCAAATTGTGTTTATTAGATAACTAAAAATACTACAATATTTGTGTGTTGATAAACTTAAGAATCGGTCTCGATCAAGTACATAAGTTGGCCGAAAGTCATGAATAATATCTCATTTTCACTGCGAAACAAATTTGTGCGATTTTAGTAAAATAACTATAACTTGCTAATTTCAAAACATTTTCAAGTGATTAAAGTTTTGTTTATTAGATAACTAAGAGTGCTACAATATTTGTGTTTCATGAGGTTGAGAATCGGTCTCAATTGAGGGTGTAAATTGGTCGAAATTTACCATGTTTTGTGTTTTTTTTTCGTTTCGAGTTTGAGTTTGTTTATTATGTTAAGTTATGCATATTTATTGAGTTTTGATTTAAGAGTTTTCAATTTGAGGGAATTTTGACAGTTTACGAGGGAGATGAAGGAGATTTGCAAGAGATTTGAGTGTGGGGAGAGATTTGTAAGAAATGTGCAAAAGATTTCGAATGGGGGAGGGATGAACCATTGTCGATTTGAATGGTGAGGGAGAAAAAAATGGATGGTTTTTGTTTATATAGGTGGTGTGAGAGAGAGAAAATGATGGTGTGGTGTAGTCGCCGCCTCTATATAAGAGGTTTTATTTTATGTTTTTAAAGGGGTTTATATAAGAGTTGAGGCAAGTATTTTGGTAGTTCTCCTTCCTCAAGGTTGCAACAGGGAAGAATAAAGAACACAGCCAGACGAGAAGAATGTCGACGGAGCTTGAAGAACTCATAGGCTTTCTCTCCTCACCTTCTCCACAAGTAAGTTCATCTCTATCTATATCTAGTAGTGAGCACGCTCTTTCAATTTTATTGCTAAAACATCCAAAAAGGTTAGAGTAGCGACTCAAATTCTGCAAGATTTTCGGTTCCAATTAAATAAAACGGACAACTTTATTGAGCGAAACCCTGTATTTAACATGATAGTACTTATTCTTTTTAACACACTACAGAGTTCGCTCTGAAGTAGAACCCCATACCCCTCACCGCCCCCAGTCGTTTAGGACTTGGGAGCAACACTTTTGATAGGTTTGGAGTACTTGAATTTATAAAAAAAATCATCAATTCAAACAATGCGTTTTTGTTTGTTTTCACTAAAAGTTTACCTTTTAATGGCTAATTATTTTTGTTTAACTTCGTCTGTTAAGCTTTATGTGATATAGCTCTAGATAGGTTTTGATTCTCAAGATGCATGCTTTGACCATAATATACACTAATGGTGGATTCAATCTCAACTTATTAAATTTGTTATGTTATCAAGTCCTCTAATGAGAGGAATTTGACATGCTTAGATTGATGGGATTGATTATTTTCCATTACTAACTTGGATTTTTTTTTTCTTAATCTCCTTTAAAATGGAGAAGGGAGTGGAGAGGGAAACGGACATATGGTTTTTTATTTTGTCTGTTGAATCACTTCTTGAACCTACTTCCTCCCTGTAGAAGAAAATCTACATTTGTAAGAATGCAAGGTTGAAGGTTGTTTACAATCTCAAATCTCCCTTCTTACTCTTTCTGTCTTATCCCCACATTTTAGTTTTCTGAGAAGCTTTTTCTTTAGAGCTTAACACAGCATTAGTGTTGGACGAGGGCGTTTCTTCCTTATGATGAATTGTTTTAACAAGTCTTCTATCATGTTCCATGTATCTTCAAATTACAGTCGATTTAATATGAAACTTGCTGTAAAGGCCAACGAAAAACAATTCTTTCTACTTCAATGCTGAAGGAGGGGGATGAAATTAAATAAAAAAAATGTTAAGACCAATATACTGGAGAGGTTGGGGTTATTTTCTATAAATCCCATTGGCCCCATTCTAACTAATCTGTATTTATGAACTTTTGGGATCTCTAATGGGGTTGCAGTCACAGTTATTTAACTTATCTATTATTGGAGTGATTTTCTTGTATTATTATTGTTCAGATCAAGAAGGCAGCCGTTGATATTGTGAGAGATCTGACAGGCTCCGAGGATGGTGTGCAAGCTCTTGCCAACTACTCAGAGATTGTGTTGCCCTCATTGTGCCGTCTAATAGGAGAAAAAAAGGTCTATCCTTTTACACACGAGGCAAAATCAGAATGTGCACATCGGATGTTTTCTTTATGATTATATGTTGTTTGGTACATAATCATTTAGTAATTTTTTTTAATAGAGGATTACATTGTACTGCTCCATCATCAATAAGGATGACTTAAACCTTTTAGTGAAATCATAAACTTATCTTAATAACTTAGTAGTAATTGGATATCTAATTTTGAATGACAAGGATGAGTTTCTTCAAGGTGTTGAGGTTGTCTTATTGAGGGGTGATAAGGTAAACTTTTGGGAGGATGTGTGGACGGGTAAGGAAGTTTTCAAAGGCAGATTCCTAAACTTTTCTCTTTAGCTAATATGTTAATTTGGAGGTGATAGTGTCTTCTCCTTTTACTTCAGACAAATTAAGAAACTAATATGACTGATTTCACTATTTCCTTATGGCTGAAATCCCGAGAGACAACTTCTTGATGTGGACCATTTATTACAATCGACCTCTCACCAGTGACAACCTCGCTAAGAGGGGACTCATCATTACAAACCATTGTTGTTTGCGGGAGGTTGCAAGCCCGTTAGGGTTGTGTGTGGCTGCTCGATGGGGCAACATATAAATTTTGAATTTTCAACTGGATGTGGGCTAGTTTTTTAAAGTTTTGATCGCAGGGATGGTTGCTATTTGGCAAGAAAGATATGTTAGAGTTTCAAGGGATAAAAATTTAGATGTCATTTTCACTGGGGTACCAAGGGTTGTGATTATGCGAAACACTTGGGTGTGCTTTCCAACGTTCCATTTATCTGGTTTCAACTTTTTAATTCTTGATGCACTCCCCTTCGTAATTCAACCCACAACACACAAATACTAGATGCCTCCCGCGATGGAAAGTCTTTCGATGCTACCTCCATGACACCTCACCTGAAACTATGGATGTCTCGATAGTTTTTTTAGGGATTTTTACACTTTGCCCCCCAACAACTTTAGTTAAAGCAACTATGCCTCACAAATTATTAATAACTATTCTTGCCCCCAATTTGTACGCTTTCTGTCATGACTCCCTCAACAAACATATGCGTTCTTTCAAAATAACTAATATACCCTTTCATGAGTTGACCCTCATTTTTCAAGTCCTCGAGAATGAAATCATCCAACAGTTTTCTAACATTCCTCCATACCTCTCGAGAACAAATTAAAACTCTTTAAAAAACACTTTCGACTCCTCCCATTACTCTCTCACTCCCTCTTCTTCCACCACTACGACCGCCTGAAACAAATCCCACAACAACATAACACACTTCACTTTCACCTCTCTCATTTTCTGCTATTCTTCAATCGCAGGGGAATGGAGTTTTGGGCCGATTCGGTGTAGATGAGCTGGTTCACCAAGCAGGGCAGCACATCAAGACCTGGCCACGCCTAAGTATGGGAAACTCTTTTGGTTCAAGGAGTTGCATGTGGCCCGTACGTCCCAACCACGCATCGTTGTCCCCTTCGTTACTGTCAAGGGCGCCAAGGACGTCCTCAATCGATAGTTCACTTTTGAGCTCTCCACCAGCAAGGAGGCCATGTACTTCATCGTCGATTCCGAGAAGTACATCAATCCTAATATGTTCTTGAGATTTATGGAGTGATGGTTCAAACCGTTAGATTAGTTTAATATCTAGGACTTAAAAATGAGGGCAAACTCACTTAAGGTCACATTTGTCATTTTCAGAAAATGCACGTGCTAGTAATGGAGCCATGACGGAATGTGTATGATTGAGGGGCAAAACCAATTCTCGATAATTTTGGGGAGCAAAGTTGATTTAGCCAAAATTATTGGGGCTTAAGTGCAAAAAGCCCTAGTTTTTATATGATAACCGTAGTTAATGCAATGTAGTTATATTTACCAAGTTGTTCTTATTAATTATATGCAGATTAGTTAAATTATTCAATCTCTCAGGATGTTGCGGAACCTGCAGCTGAAGCTCTTATAAATCTGTCTCCAAGTTCAGAACTCTCAGAAAAGATGGTTTCAATAGGGATGATAAAAACAGCCATGGAAACTTTGTATAGGCATGATTCCAATATTAGCCGGTTGCTGGTTATGCTTCTCGTTAATTTGACACAGTTGGATGCGGGTATTGCGTCCCTACTTCAGGTACTGTCTCACGCTCTTGGGATTTGTTGAAAACAGAAGAAATTCAAAAGTTTGTGTTAGAATAGTTGAGAAGATAGCATGTTTTGTTACAAAGGTATTGGAATGCTTATTTTGATTGAGAAAATTATGATTTTTGTTTGCCACTGTTTAGAATGACGAGGAAAAGATGCAAGGGTTGTATGTTATGAAGCTCGTGAGATCATTCTGTACATCATCAAGTGAGAAAGGAGGTGTGGTTTACTTTCTTTCTTTTCTTTGCTTTTAATCTTTATCTTCATTGACACTTGAGACAAGTAACACCCTTGATTTTTACCCTACCTAGTTATTCCACCTTGAATGTTGCTCAATAATTCTTTTCTATTCAAGTATGTTTACCAAAAATCTTTATTTGCAATGTCTTGAAATTTTGAATTCATTCAGTTCTGTTGGCATGTGCCAAAGGTGTGAGGATATATATTATGAAACATTCCAGGGATCCCTTTATTGGGCCCGGCCTGATGTGTCAGGCGGTCAGGCATCCCTGCTTCCATTCTCTATTCTGCAGCCATCTCTTTTATTTTTTTCCTGTTCAAGTTTTTTCCCCTTCTACTTCTTGCAGCTATCAACACCATAACCAATCAATACCCAGTGAATCAGATGGTTTTTTCATAGCTTCCCACCAGATGAGATCCACACTTGTTTTAGGAAGTGTTCAGAATGTGGGAGTCTTTCATGGACATTGATGCGTTACGCCCAATCAATTATAGAAGCCAAAAATCAATGAGAAAGAGCAACGGAAGAAAGACGTGCTGTTTTTTTTACTGCTGCTTAGATCATCTCCAAGAGTTACCTTAAATTATTTACAGAAAATGGTTTAGGAGTTAGGAATTTCGAGAGGCCATGAGGGTAATTTCAAAATAAAGCGGGTGGCTTGGGACCATATTATGCGACTGACTCAAGAAGGTGGCTTAGGAGTTAAAGATTTGTTTACAGTGGTAAAGTCTCTGATTGAAATCTCTATGGAATCTTGTCACCACCAAATCGTTATGGGCCGTCTATTTTAGAGGCTGGGGAGGGAATCTGTGTTTGAATGAAAACATGAGTCAAATCCTCCCTTTTTTGTTTAATTCTTAAAAAAAAAAAATCCCACCATAATTGATTTTCAAGACTTCTTTTTTCTTTGGAACTCTGGTTTTATTGGGTCCTTCAAAGGTGTCTACCTCCATATTTCCACTCCAAAGTTTACAAACACTGTACTCTTGCTATATTATCTATTGTCATCTTTGATAATTTACATCTCTTCTTATTGCTTCATTATGTTTCATGTGATCAGATGATCCCTTTGAACTTGTTGGTTCTGTACTTGTAAATATATCAAAGACGGAAGCTGGGAGGAAGCTTTTGTTGGATCCCAAGCGAGGCCTTCTAAAGCAAATTGTCAGACAGTTTGATTCAGCAAATCTATTGCGAAAGAAGGGGGTATGATAAGAGGTTCCTCTTTCAAACTAAATATCTCTAGAGATCTGATGTATTTCAAGCTGAATTGTTTATGAATTGCTTCAAATTTCAAATAACTTGCGTGAGATGTAGCATGTTAATTGTATACTAGATTATCAATATTCGAAAACCAGAGAAAGCACAATATAAACATAACATAACAAAACGTTATTAACCTCAAAGAAGAGAAGGTGGGGGTTGCAGGGGAATTAAGTCTAGAGCAAGGTTTAAATGAGTAGGCATGATGTGAGCCCTTCTAATTGACGGACGTGCGAGGCATGAGCCTTTTGAAAGTGCATGTTTCAAGTAAAAAAAAAAAATGAATGCTACTTAGATTTAAGAAAAATGATTGTAATCACAGTAATATCTTTATGTTCTCATTTGCTGCTAAAAAATTTATTTTTGTGACAAATGCTTGTGATAATTTGTGAGAATCTTCTTATTCTCAGGGTGTCTGATTTTTGTTTTCCAGGGTGTGTCTATTTTTGTGATCACAGTAATATCTTTATTCTCACAACGCTGTGGTGCAATAGGGGTACAAGTGTAACCTTTTATTCTACAAAGAGGACCAGAAATAGTGAATCCCAATTCCGAATTTCAAGAGAGCACAGCCTTTTTGCTAAGTTTAGGGCCGCAAAATTTCAAGCTCAAGCACAAAGAACAAAGAAGAGCAGGGTCTGGAATAGGCCCACTTGGATCCAAATTCTAGCTCGTGTTGGAGACCCAACTAAACTCAGTTAGAAAGAAGATCCAAAGGTCACCAATATGTAGAATCATCAACAATGAAAATCACATGAAAGCCAAAACTCTAGCCCTAGCTTTATCGTCTCCTCATTTTGACAAATACTTCCATCATCTCTTGGACCTTCTGTCTATGCCGAAGAGAGATCTTGTTCATTCAGCAGCCCAGCCATCTTTGAGCAATCTAATGATATGCACAGGCAAGGTATGGTGGAGGGAAAGGACAGACAAATTGGAAGAGTAGCTGCAAGTGGAGAGTGACCTTTCGGTGCTCCTTCAAAATTGTCTGACTGTTGCAAATTTGAGAGCACAATTTTGGAGTGAATTACCGAGCATTCAAGGCTGCTGGGACAGGCCATGGTGTTTAGGAGGTGATTTCATTGTTATCAGAGAGTTGTAGAAGAACAAATTAGCTAGGCACTCTGCGCATATCAGAAATTTGAATACGTTCGTTAGTGAATTTGCTCTTGTTGATTTTGAACTGAAGGGGGGTAGATTAGATTTACTTGGTCAAATAACAAACAACCTCCAACCCTCTGTAGACTTGACAAATTCCTGGCAACTACGGATTGAATTGATTTTTTGGGCAGTTTCAGGAAAATGAATTGAAGCAGCTGATTCTGATCACCATGGAGTTCTGCTGAAGCTGCCTTCAACTAGTTCCAAACCTGGTCCTTTTAGAATGGAGTTAATGTGGTTTGAAGATTCCTCTTTTTTCAAAGTGGTGGAAGATGTGTGGAAAGGCTTTCATTTGAAGGCTCCCCCTGGCTTTGTGGTTTGGAGTAAATTAAAACTTCTGATAACTCACCTCAAAGATTGGAATGCAATCACTTTGGCAAATTGGACACTCTCATCAAAAGATAGCAAAATCATCTAGCAGAGGTAGACTTAATTGAAGAAAGCAGAAACCTAACTGATCAAGAATCGAATGGCAGATTAGTAGCTAAAGGTTAGCTTCCTCAACTTCTAAAAAGGGATTTTGTCTCATGGAAGAGGAAAGCTGGAGTTCAGTGGGGTAAACTAGGAGATTATTGTTCAAATATTTTCATATTGTGGCTAATCAAAAGAGAATAGCTAATTCAATTTCTGTTCTGGTCATTGGGAATCACATTGAATAAGGAGCTTTGTCCATCTCCTAATTCAGGCCAATTAGCCTCATTTATTCAGTTTGTACAATTATCTTTAAAGATTTGGCGCTGAGGTTGAAGCAACATATGAGTCATCTGCTTTCTCCCTTCCAGTCTGCTGCCATTGAAGGCAAGCAAATTATTGATGGGCCCCTAATTGCCAATGAGCTTCTTGACCTCAAGACTCGAGGCAGACAACCCTGGTATCATCTGCAAGCTGGGTTTCTCCAAAGCCTTTGACACTATAGTTGGTCTTATCCTGATTTTATTCTTATGCGAATGGATTTTGGAATCAAATGGAGAAGCTGGCTGAAAACTATTCTCTTGACTGTCCATTTTTCTATCAAGATAAATGCTGCCTCTTTAAGATTTTTTCAAAGCCACCAGGAGTATCAGGCAAGGAGACCCCTTATCCCCTCTTTTGTTCTCTCTGGTTGCTGAAGCATTGACTCAAATGATCCTCAAGGCAGAGTCTCTTGGCCTAATTAAAGGCTTCCAGGGATGTGAGGGAGGCATTTCCATTCCAATATTACAATATGCAGATGACACTATCCTGTTTCTTGAGCCCAATATTGAGCACATTACAAGGTTCAATCAATCCTGTACTGGTTCGAAGTGGTCTTTGGTTTAAATATCAATTTTCATAGAACCATCATTTTTCCAGTTAGGGAAGTGCCCCAGTTAGCTGAAATGGTTGATATGTTGATGTAGAATTTCCAACAAGGAAATCTTCCTACCACTTACTTAGGCCTGCCTTTGGGTGCCAAATACAAAAGTAGACAAGTGTGGGAACCCACCATTGACAGAATCAAAGCAAGGTTAGCTGTTTGGAAACCTAAATTCACTTCAAAGGCTGGGAGAGTAACCTTAATAAAAAGCACTCTAGCTAGAATTCCAATTTTTCTTATGTCTTACATTGTGATGTTTGTTTCTATCCAACAAGGCATTGAAAAGCTCTGCAGAGAGTTCCTTTGGGGTTCCAGCCCTCAAGCTAAAACTTATCACTTGGTGAAGTGGATAGATGTTTTTAACCTAGAGATAGGGGGGTATAGGCATCAGATATCTAAATGTTTCAACCAAGCTCTCCTTTCTAAATGGCTATGAAGATTTGGGGAGGAGCAAGCTAGTCTATGGAGGTCAATTATCCAGCAAATGTACGGTCTTGAAGAGTGTGGGTGATATACTAAACAGGTTTCAATCCCCATGGGTGCTCTTGGTGGAAAGGCATCATGCAGCTCAAGATGCAATTTCAGAAGTGTATCTCTTTCAAGCTAGGCATTGGCCATAGAATTCTTTTCTGGGATGATATTTAGTGCAGCCCTAAATCTTTCAGAGAGAGTTTCTACCCAATCTATAGACTATCTCTAGCCAAATCAGCTGTGGTGTCAATCTGTTTGTGGGCAACTTTTAGAATTCTCCTAGTTAGGACCTTAAACTTAGAAGAGGGGGTTAAAGATGAAGAAATGTCCACTTTACTCTTACTGCTTGATGATTTGCAATTGATTGCTCCTAGCGTGGAGGAAGATCAATGAAATTGGGAAACAAGTCTGACAAATTTTCAGTGGTGGATGCCCATTTGAAAATTAAAAACCATCACCTTTCTGTCATGCAGAACACTGACCTCCCTACTCCTTTTGGACACTCTTGGAAAAAGCAGGTTTCTCCAAGGGTTAATTTCTTCATTTGGGCCTTGGGTCATGGAAAGATTCTCACTTTGGGCAACCTAGCCAGTAGACATTATTCCCATAAACAGATGTGCCCTGTGTGGTGATGATCTGGAGTCTAACCGCATAATTTTAATAGAGGAGAACAAAAAGACATCTTTTCCATCATCAATTTCATCAAGTCTTTAGTATGGCATTGGGGAAACACTTGGGGTATCATCACTGATCAGCCTTTCCATGTTTGTATTTTCAATTGGACTCAAGGAGAGAAACCACAGGACTTCAGAGGAGAACAAAAAGATATCTCCTCCATCATCAGTTTCATCAAGTCTTTAGTATGGCATTGGGGAAACACTCAGGGTATCATCACTGATCAGCCTTTCCATGTTTGTATTTTCAACTGGGTCGGTATTTTCTTTATGTAAGTTGTAAGTTTTATTTTGTGGTTAGCCTGTGTAGGGTTGCTAGTTGATTCTCTCATTACTGACTCGTAAGCTTCTCCTTTGTTTTTTGATTGATAATGTTGTTTTATAGATAAAAAAAATGGTGTATGCATATTGTGATAAGCATTGGTGAAGCTATTAAAAAAAAAGATAATGTGCTAAGATAACTCATAATTCCACATCTAAAACAATAGTTGTCAAACATCAAAGTTGTAATTCACTACTCCCATCACCAAATTTAAGTCGAGCAGCCTAGTAATAATTAGAATACATGCCCGTAAAGTTCATATTTCAAAATCCTAACATCATAGAGATAGATTCATGGACAAACTATAATCCAAAAGTTAAACAAAAACATCCGTCTGAAGGGTACAAAAGGCGTAAAAGTAAGCCTCTAAGTGTGAGTTGTAAGACTTTGGTATAGTTAACCATTGATGTAAGCCTTTGACGTATTGCGAGTGTGCCTCAAGGTATAAACCTCACACAGGTTTTAAAAGATTGGTCTAGAAATTAAGGAAAGAGACAGTAAGAATATGGTGCCTGAAATTACACGAGCTTGGTGTTTAAACTTGGTGTCTTTTGTTAGGTTCCAATCACCTAGTGCTAGGCTCCTTTAAAATCTGATCCTTCAGGCACTTTGGATTCTATGCTGAATACTTAAGGCATTTTACGTAGGCACCAGATCACTACTTGTGAAAAGTCAGCGCAATTGACTCTAACCACATCATATACCCGGATACTTAATAATGTGTAATGTGTCATGTGCATAAGCGTTTATACTAACATCTTTGTTATGCTTTGCATAAATTTCAACTTTTTTTGTATAGTGAGACAGGTAATATATATCCCATATGTGCTTATATTCTTTGATTTGTTTTGTGAAAGAGTAAGATTGATTATATATACGATGGATTATAAGCTATACTATGATAAACCCTAAAAAAAAGTATAAATAAACAAGCTTAAATTTTATTCAATTCAATCAATCAACTACAATCTAATTCTCAAGCCTTATTTATAAGCATAATGGCTTCTTTGGCAAGTAACTAACCCTAATCTAACTACTATGAGTTTTACTATACTAAGCCCAATACAAATAATACTACCTAAATAACCCTAATTAACATGCTTAGATCATTCTCTTTGGGTTGAAGAAGCTCATCCTCGAGCTTGAAGTTGAAGAAGTCCAATGAACATAAGTAATCGATTATAGAACATAAAGTGAAGTGTCATCGTTACTCACTCCTCTTGCGTCAATGGGAACCTCATCATCCTCTTGACCAAAATTAGGAAAGAATCACACAAGTCAAATGACTCACATTTTGGAAGTTGAGCACGTGTGATGGTGGGACCATATGATACCCTAAACCTGGTGGATGAGGTATAGCAATGTTGTGTCGCATAGTATCACTATCATCTGGTAACTTTCCTCTGCCCTTACCTTTTCTTGTGCTCTCCAATCATAGAAAAATGCGTCAAGGGAGGTAGTCAATTGGTCTTCGACTGATCTTCCAATGTTCATGGCTGCCTAAATTTGCGTCACTGTGGAGGTGATAGTGGGGTTTATGTTATTAGTCATGCGGGGGGAGGGTATAGGAGAAACGGGTTTAGGTTAGGGGTAATGAGGGGCATAGGTGGTTTGTGGTTGGGGATAGTAAAAATAGGTTATAGGTATTGGACTTGACTTGGGCTATACGGATATTGGTATGGGGACGGAGAACAATATGGGTAGGAATAATAAAGATTTGGATATTGAGAATAATATGGGTCACTTATTTTTTAATGGGTACTCTCAGTAATTCTATGGTGTAAATAACTAGCCGGGACCGGGGACATATATGAAAACAGGGCCAGGGACGTGTTTGAAAAACTCTGAAAAATTTACCTTCTTCTCCACACGATCAAACAAAACAGGAGAGGGGGGACTGGTTCACGAACAGGGGTGGAAATAACAGTTGATGGCGGCACGATGTGAATGTGATGTGCTGGTTGGCGGGGTGCTTGGCTGCCAGTGGATGACAGGTGACTGAACGGTGATGGAAATGGCCGGGGAGTGACGGTGACAGAGATGTTGCTGTTTTGGACAGCAAGATGATTCTGTCTCGATGGAGGTGGTACCAGAGACTTTGCTAGCTAGTGACGATGGTCGCAGGTTGATTTGACTTCCTTGAACCATTTTGTGTTCTTCAATTGCTTTTCAATATTTTTTTCTTCTTCAACCTCTTTTCAATTTTTTTTCTTCAAACAATGTCTTTCACTTCTTCCTCATTCTTTGAATCAACGAACAAGAACTACTGATACGAATTGATGGATTCTAAGCTAAGCCAAAGCTACACTAATTATTTTTAGCTACACTAACTATGATAAACCCTAAAACGATAAATAATCAAACTTTAAGTTTTATTCAATTTAATCAACCAACTACAGTCTAATTCTTAATCCTTATTTATAAGTTTAATGACTTGTTTGACAAGTAACTAACCCTAACTGATATGAGCGTTAATATATTTGCCCAATTACAGATAATACTACCTAAATAACCCTAATTAACCCGCTTACATCAATTTATTTGTATGACAGTGTTAGCTAATGGTGAACTTTTTTTTGTGTGTGTGTGTGTGTGTGTTGTTGGGGGTGGTGGGGGGATTAATTACATATCAAATATAGATGTTTTTCTGCTGGGGAGACGACTCTATATACCAAGGTCAGGGTGGACTATTTTTTTAATGTCTGTTGGTTCAATGAAACTTTAAAAACGTACTAGATACGGTTAAGATGCCAATAATACCTTATCCGTACCAGTATTTGTACTCATAAATATCAAAAGTTAGAAGATTCTTCATGCCATCTGAGTTTCTCACACACTCTGATCCTTGAACCAGATTAGCCATTTCTAATCTATTTGGGAAGCTTCCTTAAACCCGTATTTGGAATTATTATTACTATATATGAAGATGAGACAAGAAGGTCTCACTTCTTCTTCTTGATGAAATATCCTCTTGATCATTGTTCTTTTTCCCTTGCTCTCCCTGCTAATTCAAGCCTTCTACTCCTCTCCCCCATATCTTCCAAAATCATTAACGAAAAATAGTTTTCTTGCTCGAACTAACCAAACTGTGTGCAAAGAGTAAACGCAAAAGCAATAAACATCACCCTATCTTCAGAGAGGTACATCAGGGCTGCCAAGTGTGTTATTAATCCCTAGTATATGATTACTAGGCTCTATGAAATTCAACCAAAATGGCAAAATCCTTGCCATACTCCTCGAGCATTTCATTGTTGAAGTCCTTGTCTCATATAAAAGAGGGTGAAAATTAAAAGTAATGTCTTGGAGAACACTTTCGTGATCTCTCCATGTTCACTTATGAAGATGTTCCTCTACTCCAGCCTGAATGGAATTACCACAGAACAATTGCATCAGATCAACTTTTATCCATACTCTTTAGTTTACATGAAGAAAAGAGCAATGGTTTTCTTTAACTGATGAGTTACTCTAGGGCTTCTTGATTTCTCTCAAATCAAAATTGGGTTAGGTTAGTTGCAAAAAAAATTTCTTTTAACTTTTAATTTTAAAGTTTATTCATGTATAAAAGGTTATCTGCTTGAGAGAGCTTCTTGTTTCCCTTCTCTGTGCTGGTAATCTAGTATTTGATGGAATTCTGTTGCTTAAGTCACTGAGAAACTTTGTGTACTTTCTTTCAGGTCTCTGGGACCATCCGTAATTGCTGTTTTGAAGCTGAAAGTCAGTTACCGAATCTTCTTTTGATATCAGAGTATCTTTGGCCAGCTTTACTTCTTCCAGTTGCTGGCAAGAAGGTAAAATTTCTCTTTCTCAGTCGTGCACTGATTTGCCTAATTCGGGTTCTTATCAGGATTGAGTGTAAATGATTTGTGCGTATACGTGTGTTTCCCTGATGACTGAATGTGCTTAGGCTGATTCCATAGAAAGACAATATTTCAATTGTGATTGGTATGTCATCAAATACTTCTGTTTCTACTATAGACTTACCTGCAACCAACCTGCCTATCCCTGAAGGTGGGTCACATATTTGTGTTACACGTATTAATTTTGCAAACACAGTAAATATTGCTTCCAATTTAGGTTGTGTTGTCTTGCCATTTAACTGTTCACTATTTACACATTTTTCGGATCAATTAACCTATTTGTTTCAGAACTCAATTAATTAGTGTAGTATTCAATTTTTGCACTAATATATGATCCTGTTAGGTACTCATATAATTGAGTACTCAGATGGCTCTGGTAGTCTTGTGGTATCACAAGTCAATGTTTCGAACCCTGCCTGCGGCATTTGGGGTGTGAGAAGCGATTGCTTAAGATGCAAAAACTTTAAGGACTGGGCCAACTTGGAAATGAACCAGACACTGCACTATTATCAATTTTCATGATAATATTTCCTTTTAAAAAATAATAGTACTAAACTGAAATAATTTTTATAGACATTGAACTTAATAGTTATCATTTGATTCCTGAATATTTTTTTCCCATCGCTATCTTAAATATTCCCATTAGTTCATTAGGATCTGGCAGTAAATAATCATCCTGATTTTGGATATGAAAAATTCTGGGACCTGTCAGCGAAAATCATCCTGATGTGGGATAGGATTGAGAAAATATGAGACAGTGCCAGTGCCACATCCACTTTCTAAACCTATTGAAAATCTGATGTGGGATATGATCGATAAAATCTGATGAATACAAGGGAAAAATAATGCCATCCTGATGTTGCTGCCTCTTTTTATTGACAACTTGACATAGAACGGTAATCATGTTCAGAACAGAACATCCTAACAAAGTTATATGTATTTTTATAATTTATCCCAATTTCCAGCGATGAACGATTTTAAATGTTATGCAGCTACTATTTTAGATGTGATACCGTCTTTGATGTTCCACTCAAAAAATTGTCCTATACTCCAAAGTAATCCTTCTATTTTAAATTTTTTCTTCATGGTGAGACATGTTCAGGTGTACAGTGAACAAGAGGCCTCAAAAATGCCACTAGAGCTTGCAAGTGTACTCTCAATTGAAAGGGAAGCAGTAGATGATGCAGACATTAGAGTACAAGCATTGGAAGCTATTTATTTAGTTGCTTTACAGGTCAGATTAGTAGCATCGACTTGTTTCTATTGGTATATTCTCGTATATATTTTTTTTCTGTTAATTACACGTGGTGAACAGTAAGAAAGATGGATCTAATAGAGTTGGACTTACTAATTTCTCACAGAAGAAACACAGTGAAGTGGATCAGATAATGGGATATCAAAGTTGAATAAATGTATCCTCCATTTACTCATATTTCAACGATATAGCTAAAAATGTTGGAATAATATGAGGATGATCTCTATGCGGGCTCATGAAATGTTGAAAATGAGCATCTATAATGAAAACTTCATTATATTTCCTGAAATAGGCATCTTTAGCGAAGGCTTTGTTATAGTTCCCTTTTTGTCCCACAAACATAATCTTGACGTGTGTGCTCATCAACTCAAATCTCTTTCCCATTGTTCAGTTTTTCCTTGTTTAGGTTGTCATAGCACTTACACAATTTGACATCATTTCAGGAGGCAGGTCGAAGAGCTCTTTGGTCTGTCAATGGTCCCCCGAATTTTACAGGTTGGCTATGAAGATGAAGAGGACCCAAAAGTAATGGAGGCGTATGAGCGAATCGGTTCCATGGTAGTCTTTGTACTTTTGACCTTTCCTTTATCTTAAGATTGACTTACTGAGAACTAAGAACTAAGAACAAACCCTGAGTAGAAAAGGAAATTTAGAGAATTTACCAGTTGACATGCCCATAGATGTCACTTAACATGATTTCTTGTTACTGGACATTGTATATTTTCAATGACTGTGTGGTGCAGAAAGTGATATACCATGTGATACTTCATATGGTAGCTGACATCGTATACTTACATTTTCACTAACCCGGTGTGGTGCGGGAAGTGAGTTACCAAGTGATTCTTTACAATGTGTACCTGATCTCAGTTACCAGGTGACACCTGAATTTTTTTTTTTTAAACCATATTAATGAGGAAGAAGGAAACATGTGCGCCAGTGGCAAAAATATAGTTGCAACGACTTTGGATTCACTTTTAGATGTACTTTTTGTTTTTGTTTTTGTTTTTGTTTTTGTTTTTGTTTTTGTTTTTGTTTTTGTTTTTGTTTTTGTTTTTGTTTTTGTTTTTGTTTTTGTTTTTGTTTTGTTTTGAGGGGAATCTGTCAGACAACTGTGTACTACACAGATTGTGAGCTACTTGATTTTGGTTCCTATCTCCTTAAGTAAGGGTATGAGCCTATAGAACAGATTCGTTCAAGTAAGGTCATAAATTTAGTTCACATATTTTTCTTCACAACAACTGTGGCTCTAAGTAAACCCCAAGGGTTGCACTATGGAGGTTCTGCACTTGGAATTACTGGTTCATTCTTGGACAAATTTATGATTTTTTATAGATGTTTTTTAATCGTTTTTTGCAGCTGGTTGAAGGTGGTGAAATGGAAGAAAAATTGGATCAGACATCAAAATAGTTTTGTAGTGGTAGTTCATCACAATACAATTGGTTCTTCTGCCCTTGTGCATTCGTGAGCAGGTTAGAGTTGTTGAGAAAGCAGTTGTTTCTACTGTTTGATCCAGGTTAAAGTAAATGCAGATATTGCTAGTTGGAGGTACATGAGAATCTTCTCTTCTTTTTTAGCTTAAATGAACTTTAATCTCATGGAGGATGTACTCTATTTTGTATTTCAAATATATTATAGAACAAAGTGAATTTTGTTTAGAATCTGGTCTTCACTTAATCTTAATGCTTATATGCCTCTATGTTCTGTTTTATGACTTTTTATATGGTCTGCTTTATAGCTAAGCTAGATAACGAAAATATAGGGACTTGAGTTATGTAGGGGATTACTTTAGATAGATTGAGGGATTACTTTTGGAACCTGCTCAACTCAACACATGTAGGGGAGTTAAACTTGGAGGGGTATGCTTCACAGGAAGAGAGACATTGCGTGTTCCATCGCAAAGTTAGTGCCACAAAAGTGAGAAAGCTTTAAAAAAAATGAAGACAGGGAAAACAGTTGGACTGGATGATACACCAATTGAAGCGTGAAAATGTCTAGGAGAAGTTACGATTCAATGACTAACTAAGCTCTTTAATAGATTAAAACTAGAAAAATACCAGATTCGTGGAGGCAATAACATTGAGGTACCAATTTATAAGAACAAAGGGGATATTCAGAACTGTTTGAACTATAGAGGGATAAAGCTTACGAGTCATACGATTAAACTTTGGGAGAGAGTTATAGAACGAAGACTTAGGAGTTTGACCACGGTTTCAGAGAATCAATTTGAATTTTTGTTGGGCAGGTCTACTACGGAGGTCATATTCTTGCTTAGGCAAATTATAGAAAAATATCGAGATGAACGTAAGAGTTTGCATATGGTTTTTATTGATTTGGAGAAAACTTACAATAGAGTCCCCAGGGAGTTAATTTGGTGGGTGCTTAAAAGGAAGAAAGTGTCTTAATGTTATGTTGATGTCATTAAGGATATGTATGAAGGGGCGGTAACAAGTGTTCGCTCAATGGGTGGGATGTCCAGTGAATTTTCAGTGTCAGTAAGACTACATCAAGGGTTGGCCTTAAGTTTATACCTATTTGCTTTGGTCATGGATGAGTTGACGAACCATCTTGCAAGAAGATGTACCTTGGTGAATGTTATTTGCAGATGATATTGTCGTAATTGATGAGGCTAGTAAAGGTTTAGGTCATAAATTAGATGGGTGGCGGGAGACTTTAGAGAGTAAGGGTTTTAGAATTAGTCGTACGAAGATGGAGTATCTAGTGTGCAACTTTGGTTGTGAATCACGAGGGAGGAGTAATGCAATTGAGATCGAAAGCGTGGAGGTCCCAGAGTGTAAGGCTTTTTGATATCTAGGATCTATAATTAAAAAGAATTGAGCTATTGGAGAAGATGTAGACTATGAGATTAAAGCTGATTGGCTGAAATGGAGAATGATGTCAGGAGTATTATGCGATAGAAGGATGTCAGCAAGGCTAAAAGGGAAATGCTATAAGATAATTGTTCGACCAGCCATGCTATACAGTTTAGAATGTTGAACTATTATGGGACAACATATGCATATGATGGCAGTAGCATAAATGCGTATGTTAAGGTGGATGCGTGGTAAAACCCATAAGGATCAAATTAGGAATGAAAAAATTAAGAGATACTTAGGTGTAGCGCCCATAGAGGACAAAATTAAAGAAAGGCGTTTAACTTGGTTTGGTCACGTGCAGAGGAGACAAAGCACAACGCCAATTAAAAAATGTCTAGATTGACAAGTTAATGGAGGGTGTAGACGGAGAGGACGATCGTTGAAAACTTGGATGAAGGCGGTGAATGAAGACATCAGTGAGCTTGGATTAGGTGAAGATATGTGGGAATACTGCATTGTTTGGAGAATCAAAATCTATATAACCGACCCCAAAAATATCGGGAATGGGCTTTGATGATGATGATTTGGTGCATCCTGAATACAAGATAATAAATGATTGAAGACCACACTTTGTCAAACCCATATTTCACTTTGATGTTTTTTTTTGGTGTGAGTTATGCAGTGGAGAACAAAATTGAACATGAGATTGATCGTGAAGAATCTACCATCAAAACTTGATTTGCCTATAATTTTATGAGCGAGTTAACATTCTGATTCTCATTTGCATGAGATCATCATACTCCTATAGAATTCCTGGGAATTATTAGTACGTGATTCCTATAATATATAATTTTTTTTTCATAAATGTTGAGATTACATTTTCTAAAGCCTCTGAAATGGGTTATATCTACAGGATGGATTTGATGCATGCGCACACTCACTGATTTCAATTAGGTTGCAAGTAGAACACGCATTTCTACCCCAGGTGTGCGTATGCTTATTATTGTCCAACACCTTGGGTGCTGTTAGAGTGATCTAATTCCAGATAACCTTGTAGAAATATACACTGGAAATATATGACATATTTTTAACACTGATCTGCGAGAAGATGTACAAAGCTGATGAGCATAGATTGTATAGTTCTTCCATTTCTCTTACAAGCTTGGAACATCTGCCTCCTTTGATTCCTTTTTCTGCTTAGATCCAAATGGTAGTAACAACAACTATAGTGACAGTTCCTTGTTTGTATCAACCTGATATTAATGTTTAAGTGGGATATTTCGAAATTAGAAAAAATCCGTTGAATTTATTGTAAAAACACTTTCAACTACCCAATCTTCTTGCTAGGATAAATTAGAAGATTGCCAGTTGCTTACATTCTGCAGGCTGAAGTGATACATCTGAAACCAGCAAAACAAGATATTACAACTTCCTGACTATGCAGAAGCTCTCAGAGTTGAGAAACAACACAATATGGTTTAATTGTTGTACAAAAGTTAACGAGGCAGCGGTACTAGAAAGCCCACACGCTTTAAATTAGGTTGTGCACTTTATTCCTGCTCGAGTTTCTGAGCAACTTCAAAGAGAAGTTTGTTTCTTTCTTCCCCAAAGATCCAGGCCAAGGCAAATGGAATTTTGTACAAAGCAACACCATTTGGCTGTAATTGTTCAGTCCTGAGAAGCAGCCACTTTCTTTGGAGTGAACATGACACGAAGCAAAGCGATCCATGCTCTTTTCATGGACTTCACAGAGGATGTGTTTACTTGAAACACCTCATAGATTTCAGTGTGCTTTGGAAAACCTATCTCAACAGACTTCCCACCTAGAAGTCTTAGAAACCATCTCATGAATATCCACAGGGATTGTTCCTTTTGTAGTTTCGCTGTTTGGCTTCTCTGCCATATACTATTTGATGCTGATGATTATCATGATTCTCACTCCCTTTTGGCTACTGTATCATCCTCACGCACCAAAGGGTACTGTTATCACCCCTATTATCTCTATCTATGCCAATAAAGGTTCAATCTTCCGTTGAGTCTAGGTTCTTATGGGGTAGTAGTTGTACAGAAAACGGCTTCAACTTTCCGAATCCTTCAGAAGAAGCCTCTTGGTGTAATAACATCTCCAATTTAGTTATTTATTTATTTTCGCTTTGCACTTAAAAGAGCAATCGGACTGTTGATGGTGCTCTGCCTAGTTTGTTTTAGTGAAGATGTTGGTCTAAATAAATAAAATCCCATTTCAATCTATTCCATGGTCTTCTTACTCAGCAATAACCACCCCAAGTTCAGAAACATCCATAACCAATTCACACTCATTCGAGTGAATAGAAATATAAAGATTGGCATCAGTTGGAACTCATGTTCTGCACTTCATATTCAGCAAAAACACTAGTTTATTTTGATTTTGGTGTCACATGCTGTAGCTAGCCACAATATCGTTCATTTTAGGGGGAGTTAAGTTGGGGAGTGGTTTGACCCATTTATCTCCATTCAAATTGTAGAAGTAAGCATATGAGTGACAATATTCACCTAGTCTCACGACCCTGTGAGTTGCACTGTTGAACTTTATGTTGCTCAAAACCTTGTCAAACATTCAACAAATTCACTAACCATTCACATAAATGCGAATTTGAGAAGAGCTCTAACTAGCAAAAATCAAAACTAGCTAACCTGGATGACGTCACCTAGATTAACAATGATGCCGCCCTCTGGGAACAGCAGGAATCCAGTTGCCATCCTTAAGAACCTCTAGGCCACCCATGTCTTGAAAAACAAAGATGAGGCAATTTCCATCCTCATGTTCAGTAATACCATTGTTCTCAGCCTTTATTGCTGGTAAGTATCGTAAAGCCACCATAAAATCCCAACTCCTATTGTCGTCATATTCTTGGAAGAAGTTTGGATGGAGACCCAAGCAGTCATTAACAATGCTCTCCATGAGCGTTCCTACCTTGGACAGTAGGGAGAACACCCCTTCAGTCACTTTCCTGCAATAATATCCATAAATAAAAAAAATGGGTGAGTATTGAATGAGAAATAACTAATTTGCTCATTGTGATTTTTTCTCCATAAGTATTTTCTATCTGATAACAAAACAAGATATGTTATCAAATCACACCATTGTCTTTCATCACAGAGAATTTGATTACAAATTTTTGGGATGGCAAACAGGCTATTACTGTCAACGTGTGGATCTATGAACTGCAGCAACCTTATTAATGGAAAAACAGAAATTATAGTTGACCAATAAGTTGCAGAGATATCAGCGATCTCTGTGCTATAACACATGAACAACAAGCTAGTATGTTTTATAAGAACTTACAAAAACAATGTACCTTAAATCAGCGGGATCAGTAGGGTAAACATAACAATCAGATCCAGGAGGAAACATCAAGTACTCATACTTATCAGCGGAGTGTTCAGGCTGACAGTTGTACCCAGCAGGTAATGGGACTCCAGAACCAGGATTTGCTAGGGACCCGAAATCCTCAACGGAGCGGGGATGGATCTGCTCCGGCATCCTGGTGATTTGACGACCCATCCACATATAAATGACACATCTTTGGGCTGACCTGCCCTTGTTTCAGCATGAGTTGAAAAGTTTTCATTTATTGATGCGCTGACTAACTTTGTTTCCCCAGTTGATGAGGGAATAAATTCTGCTAAAGCTTGAGCCTTTAAAATTGTCTTTGGCCGGTAGATCAAGTCCTATTGGCTCAACTCTATCGCCAATTTCATGAGTTTTTGACAAGCATATGGGAGGAAGTTGTGCCGCCAACTCTTCGCTGATGAGAACTGAGCTAATTGCTACATTTGAAATTGCCAAGTAGATGTACAAGTCCTCTCTTGGATTTGTTTGTTGATCTACTCAAGAATCGATTCAAAGTTGTTGCTCTACTGGTGAGACTTTGAATTTCTTTTGGAGTTGATGGTGACTTCATGTCAAGTAGTGGTCTTTTTTGCTTTTATAATCCACACATTTTGTGTATGTTTGTTGGCTTGCTGACTTAGAAATATTTGCATTAAGGGCGCAAAAACTTGATTGACCTCTTTCATAAGTTTCCAATATGCTGAAGTCAGAATGTAAGCATAACTTGAAGAAATTAATCATGGATTCAAATTTATTTATCTTGGAAATTGCATGAAAATATTGTTTGATTTGTTGACCACTTGACAAAACTTAAAGAGATTTAAGTAGTCTTGAGTAAGATGCTTCTATGCTCAGTGATTGATTAATTAAATTATTCACTCACGGAGAGACATCCTCTACTGAGGCATTTGGTTTGTGTGGTTTGTTGACCATTTGACTAAACATAAATGGATTTAAGTAGTCCTAAGTAAAATGTTTTTATGCATTGAATTACCCACTCACTGAGAGTGTGATTCTTTACTGTGGCGTTTTGCTTGTGTGGTCTGCTGACCGCTTGACTAAACTTAAACGGATTTAAGTAGTCTTGAGTAAGATGCTTGTATGCATTGAATTACCCACTCACGGAGAGTGTCATCCTCTACTGAGGTATACATAAATATTTGCATTTTTTGAATGTCTTTTGCTGAAAGACATGTAGAACGAATTCTCATATTTCCCTATTTCAACTGAAGAATGTGTGTTATCTACAGAGAAGCAAAATAATGTATCCTCTGTTAAGGTATATGTAAATATTTGTTCAGATCTTTTCTTTGCAGGATCTCCTTTCATTGGTGGCGGTCTCTTCAGCCAAAGTTGGTTCTTCTTGTGGAGACTTTGATTGACCGAAATGGAAAACTTTGTGTATGTTCTATCGGATGATGAGTTTTTGTTGAAAAGATAAAATACAATAAACAGATAATATACAATCAAGTTTTTCTTACATGTACATTGCATTTTCTTAAAAAGTTAAAAATGAAAAAACTAGGATGCCTCAGCTTCAATCCACTTTGTGAAATGGTCGGTTGCTACAATCATCAGATTCTTCTGCACTAGAGAGATTGATTTATCAGAAGGGTGAACTCTGTGTATGTTCTATTGGCTGAGGAGTCTCTTGTTGGGGAGTGTGTTCTACGCTTGTCACCTTTCTATTTTTATCCTCATTCTGATCTACATTAATTAGTGCAGGTTGACTATCTTTTTCGGGTACATTTGGTGTCTTAGCACTTTTTTTTGTCATCCCACAATGCCATGACAAAGGTTTCAACAAGAGTTTTAGTTTCATGAACAATTCGCCATACTATCGGTGATCTGCAGGCAAACTCTTCTTGAAAGCTATGGATGCAATTGGTCATCACACCCATTTATGTTGTCATTAATGCAAATTTGCAACCTGAGTTGCAAGATTTTCTTGTTGTTTCATTTTCTTTGGGCTTAGTTGTTGGGCAGAAAATTGCAATTGATGATCAACCGACGGTGGTAGACCCACTACCAGTGGTTGAACCCATGGCGATGATGGCGGTTTGGTTCGCGCAGATGAATGTTCAATGTTATTTTTCCTAGTTTGGGTTCAAGTTCCCACCATTGTGTTGGAAAAGAACTCTGAAAAAGTGTATGTGAAAGAAAATTCATATTGAATGAACAATTTTTTTAATGAATGGAAGAGAGCATGCAATAAGTTTGATTCAAGATCTCATTGAAAGCACCAATTTGAGAATGCAAATTTTCACCGGATCACGTGCTGATCAAGCGGAGCAATCTGCATAAGATAGAGATTACTTCTTGACACCAGTGTGGTGCCTGCCATGGGGACTCTGATGCCAAAGTTAAAACAATGCATTTAGGAAAATATTTATTTATCTGCATTTGAATAAAGAATTGTGAATCAAGAAAAAGTTATCTCCAAATGGCTTTGTGTTTGGCTATTCATAGAGGTAGAATGAGTAAATTGCTGGCAGATGAGTGAGACACGTGACAAATGAGTGAGTCATCTGTTTGTAGAATGTTGTAACTTCTCTTAGGTAGTTGTAACTTCAAGTTTGGAGACACCCCTACTGCAAGCTTGTGTGCTCAGTAGAGCATGGTGGCCAATGCTGAACACCACTCCTCTGCAGAGAAGAGTGTTCTGTTGAGTTATATCGGGAATAACCCAACATTTTGGGCTTCCTTATTTTATTGAGCTAAGGAATATTTTTGGCTCCCACAATGTGCATGTTCTATACTAATGTGCATGTTCTATACTGAACTTGTGATGGTTAGAGACAAGTAGAAGATGGTTTTATGGATTGGGCTCCAGCTTGGACTGATACATATAGAGACTGGATTAGACATTTATGGAACTAAATTATTATTACAAGCAAACAAATGATGTTCAATATTTTTGTTGCTATTATAGTGCCATTGGTATTTTTTTTTTTTAATGTAAAGGAAGATTATTCAGAATCCTTTTTGTCTCCTTCATATTTGGTAGATGTGGTGGGGTTGTGTGACTAACAATGGGTTTAGTTTATCTTTCTAAGCTACGATTAACTTAGAGAGAGTTTTTTTTTTTTTTTCTCTGAATAGAGTCAGAAGTCTTAATAAGAAGTGAGACACCTGTTTGGGGTATTTGTTTTTAGTTCTGATAAAAAATTCAGTCTCACTGAGTGCTTAATGAAAATTAATTTCAATAACAACCTCACAATAAATTTTTAATGACTACAGTGTTACCCCTCTTCTCCACCAACCATCCCCTCTTCTCCACTTCCTTTCTATCATGAGAGTAGTGTCGCCACAGCCACCACCACGACGACTCTCCCATCCTCTTCTTCTTCTTCTTTCTCTTGAGATTGTATGGGGAATGGAGAGAGAGGGATATATAGTTGTTTTTTGTGGCAGTGGAAGGGAAATCTCCATGGTGTTTGGAGGAGAGAAAACAAGTGGAGAAGGGAAGTTAATATTAGTGGTTCGTGGTGGCGGTAAAAGTTGTGGTGGTGAGCTAAAATGTAAAAAAAAAAAAAAAAAAACTTAACATCAGTACTTAAAAATAAACACCTTTAATTTTACATCTTCTGATCAGTAGCTCATTCCAAATTTAAACGAACAATTCATTTAATTTAGAAGCTTCACTTGAAAAAAACAAACACCACCTTAATAATTTTTTTTAGGAGTTAATTAAAGCTTTCATGTACTTTGATTGCTAGATTAAAGGAAAAAAGAAGAAACATGAGGAGCTGCAATAGGGGACAATATTCTTGCCTTTCACGACAGGACAAGGAAAACTTGCCAAAGCCAAGTATATATAGAAAGATCATAAATCACTAGATACCACTAACCATCCCAAACATGCTCGCAGCTTCAATCTGGATGTTCCTTCTTATATACAACTCATTAACTATTGTCTAGCCAAGAAAGTTTAATGCTTGAAAATGTGTTTGGATATAGACAGGTATTTAATCACAGTGAGTGAGATCCTCACATGAAGCACATCAAATTGAGATTCGAAATCAAAATTTGGTGGTTGGATTTCCAACCATGTGCACAAAGTAATGTACAATTTGTAAATGGTTCTCCACCAAAGTAGGTTTAATTGAACATTTTTCAAATGTTATTAAAAAAAGTTTCACTGAACTTTCAATTTCTAAATAGATCAAGAATCAAAACCTAGAGAATGTTAGATCGCGTTTATTTCCGCTTCTACTTGGAACTACACTTCTGAATGACCCCTTAATACGAATTTGTCTTCATAATAAAATTCTTTGTTTCTGTTTTTATCTAGGAGCACAAAAAGACTCCAGAGGTGCTTACTTTTGATTTTGATTTAAACTTCTTGAAACAAATGCCACATTAATCTAAAACTTGAAGAAAACAAATGTCATTTTAATCATAAAACATGGAATATGAGGAAACATATCATCACATGTTTCGGCTTTATACTCCAGTGATAAAAAAAAAAAAAAAAAAAAATGCAGCACTCAAATAAATAAATAAACATTATTCAACTTGGTAATCTTATTGCAAGCCGAGGTTGCATTTTAAACCCCTGCAAATTTGTCTATTGCTTTTTTAGGTAATCTTTGAAATTAGAACGGACCAAGTTGCATTTAAAACTCCTGCAAATTTATTTGGGGTTGTTTGTTGTCTTTGACCTCAGATTCTCCCCTGCAAATTTGTTTCCCCAACTGATAAAAACCTCAACTGATCAAAATCTATAATTACAAATCAGAATGATGTTTTAAGGAATTGAAGATAAAAGATGATTATGATTGAAAGTTGGAAAATATGTTGAGGGTTCAGATTAATTGCCTATAATGGCATGTTTGTGAATATAACACAACTATAAAGACAAAGAAAATGAAAAATGGTGATAAAAAAGTTAGTGGAATGTACATGTAGAGGGGAAAGAAAATTGTGTGTTTTTTCTCAAAATTTAAATTGTCATAACTATGGTTGTTGAATTTTGGAAAACTTTGTATCGTTGTAATGCATTTTTGAAGATATTTTCAATGAAACCAATGATCAAGACAAATGCTTAAGTTTTTAAAAATATATTTTATTGCTAAATAACGTAAATGAGACGGGTCGATCATCCCATGAAAAAAGAAGAAAAGATGAGACATCTTAATGCACATTTAAACAAAAATCTTGAACTTCATGTTTTGACGAATTCAAGGTTTAGGGAAGAATTCGTTGAATCAAATTTTGACCGAGTTTAACCTTAAAGTTTATATTATATATTTTTATCTTAGAATATGCTTGCACTTCAAAACTGATGGAGGGCGAATTTGGGGATGGTGGCGAGGGTCTTAAGTATACGATTTAGCAAAAAAAAATACGCGGGGTGCCAACGATATTGGGAATACCCTATTCTATGACATGTTTGTAAATACGTTGAAAGTAGGACAAAGAAAATTAACAAAAATGTGAAATGTTTGTGGAATGCACATGTGGCGGAAAGATAAAAAAAAATTATATGCATTTTAGTAAACTTGGTATCGTCAACTATCTCTACTTAGTTGTCGGATTTTAGTAAACTTGGTATAGTTGAAATGCATTTTTGAAATTTTTTCCAATGACACCAATCACTAATACAAAAGCTTACAATTTTAAAACCAATCCTTAACACTAACGCTTAAAGTTTTAATTATGCATTTCATGTTGTATGCATTTTTTCAAAAAAAAGAAGTTGTAATCTAATGCACTTCATGTCATAAGTATTTTAAATATTAAGACACATTCAAACAAAGACCATGAACTCTATATTTTGGAAAATCAAAGTTTGGGGAGGATTAATTGTACTGGTTTTAAAATGTGTTTTTTCCTAATTATTTAAAATTTTAACCGAGTTTTAGCTATTGCCACGACCCACCTTCTATCGTGCCAAGGACACGGGCAAATCATAATGGTATTTTAGGTTGAGATTTACCCAAACATAAAGATTCAAAGGATCACATAGAGGAAGGGGAAGAGAGGGTATTTGGCTGAAATTTATGCTCACATGAGACTAAAATACATTTGGCCAAAGTTGAAAATTCTCATCTTTATCAAATAATTTGAGTGTCGAATGCACAGGGAATAACCTAGTTTATATTACAAATTAGAAGGACGTTTGAGGTTGGAGATAAAAAAAAAACGACTGAGATTTACCAAAATATATGAATCTAACAAATAACATAGAACTTAAAACACCAGAGATAAGTTTCATATAATGGTTGAGATTCGTTCCATCTAATGGTTGAGACTTAAAGTTATCCTTTATGTCTTACCTTCAATCAATCCCCAATAAGAGTGCATGGGTTCAATTCCTATACCTAACATTTTGATATTTTTTATTTTTTTTCAATTGCTGATGGTGGTGATTAGGCATGAAGGATGAGAACTTAAGGGTGATCATGTTTTGACAAATTTTAAACTTTTATTGTGCCAATGGCACAGAGAATAACCTGATTGTTAACAAAATCTATCAACTAGGTAGCACCCATTTGCTCACAAACAACCCTCAAAACATACAAGATCTTGTGGAGGAAGAGAGATTTAAGAGATTTGGTACCCCAAACCAGGTTGTAAGCACATGCTACTTCACTAAAGGGGTTGTTAAAGGCATACTCCATTTTGATTATGACCAACCCTTAACATGTGTTTTTTTAATAATAAAAGTCATTTGAAAAGTATCCCTTTTGTTTAGATTATGAGATCTTCAGTGACCAATTTGAATTATTGATTTTCTTATTTACCCTTGCATAACTCTTCTTCCCAAACTCTCTATTTTGCCCCCTATATCATTTCATCCATTAAACCTCAATTGTTTTTTTTTTTTTTCTTCTTCGTTAACTCTCATATTTTCTCCACTATCTTAGTTTCCTCTATTAAATCCTCGCCACTCTCCCTAGCGATCAAATTTTTAACTCTTTATCTTCTACCACTATTTTCATTTCATCCATTAAACCCTCCATATTCTTTCAAATTTTCAAATCCCTTTATCATATTCTCCTTAATACATTCATTTTCTCAATTAACTCGCTCTCTCCCTCACCGCTCCTCTTCTCCTCACTATTATTTCAAGTTTCTTTCTCTTCCCAACTTACCAAAACCAATAACACTTATTTTTTTTGAATAGTTGTTGCCAGCTCACATGATAAATCATGAGAATAAAAGTTTTAAGATTAAGCCAATCGAGTTATCTTGAGAATCACGGTTTGAGCCAGCCATGTGGTTGCAAAAAAAATTTTATTGAGTAAGTTTTTGGAAAAATTGTTGCTAGTTCCCATGGTTGGCTCAAACTATGAGAATTCAAGTTTCATGATTAAGCCAATCATAAAAAATTTCAAATTCAAAGCTTAACCCATTGAAGACCATGGTTTGAGTCAACTGTATGGCCGCAAGAAGTTTTTTCGAGAGTAACTTTTTTTAAAAAGTGTTGCAATGCACATGATTAGCTCAAAAAGTGTAAACTCTAGTTTCATGATCAGACCAACCGTGTAACATTAATCACGGTTTGATCTAGCCGTAAGAATTGGCAACTAACTTTTGATTTGGATTTCATTTATGACTATCATTAAACACTCTCAAGGAACCCGAGAAGACACTCTACCCACCTCAATCTGTCCAACAAACTCCATCACCACCAAAACCACCTTTGAAAGAGAGTTGGGGGAAGAGAGAGCAATATTCTATTTGAGGAAATGGAGTGGGGAGAAGATAGGAAGAGCGAGTTTAATGGAGGAAATAAGTAGGGAGAAGATGAACATTAGGAGGAAAAGAGAGATTTGAGAAAGTAAGGGATGAAAAAGTGTTTTGAGAAGAGGTTTAATGAATGAAAAAAGGAGTGTGGAAGATGGGGGTTAGAAGTGGATTCTTTAGTCAACTACATCTGCCTAAATTTGGTCTGCCCTAATTGCCGTAATCCAATGGGGTTTGCTTTTACACTAAACTGCAGCTGATACAAGGATGGCCATTTAACATCCTGGATGGATCTCAAGCAACTGCATGACAAACCAGTGTACCTAATATACTCAACGCTAAGGATATAAAACTAATGTTAAGCAAATGTATGAGAGACTTAAGAATCCAGAAATAATACTCAAAAAGGAATGTATAGAAAGCTCACTATCTATAATTACAACCACAAGAAGATAATCATATTTACCAACATCCTATATCCACCAAAAGAAAATGTATATAGTTGTCATAGAATTGCCCTCATATTTCCTGTATACCCTCATATAAAACCCTTTGCTGGGTAAAAAAACTGACAGATCCCTATTAAAGACGACAAAAAGAAAAAGACATCTCGAAGAAATTGGCAACAATGTTCATTACAAGATAAATAATAGATAACATTGTCGATATGTAAAAGTTTGGCCTTGTTACCCAGTTGCCTCACCATCATGAGACAACTTCATGCCAAATAACTGATGTTTCCCAGGAACATTCTAACTGTCTTTTTCCTCGGCACCATCTTCATCTTCATCTTCATCTTCATCCTCTTCAACGCCATTTCCCTGACAGCACAAATCAGAAAACAGGACTGCTTAATAGGGTTGAACTAATCAATTTTACATCTCACGTAGACAAAAGGGTAGACCCAAACCCCAACCCAGTTGGAACTAAACACCCTTTAAAGACAACTTTACAATTAAGTGTTGAGATTTTCAAATGTGACACTAAATGAATATATGCAAAACATTCAAAGCATCACAATAACTGATATAATAAATAGGGTTCCTAAAATAAAGCTGCATAAAGTGAGCTAGAAAGGGATGTCATATGTAAAAACTATTATAAGCTGTTAAGACGGTAGGATATCTCTGACATACAAACACTACCATGGGACTAGTAATTTTAGAATCATGAACACCCTGGTGTTGAGGTTGATTCACTTGCCAATTGATTATGCGATATCTTTGGAATAATGCCATATCCACAACTATTAACTGAAGCTCTGTTAAATGAAGGCCAGAAATGATATCCAGGAATAGGGGTGGGCAAACGGGTCGAGGATCCACGGGTTCAACTCGAACCGGACAAAACGGTCTGAATTTTAATTATGAGTTTTTAGATACGGTTCGGATCGGTCCGGTATAAAACGGTTCGGTCCCGATTCCTATTTTTAAAAAAGAAACGGTCCGGGTTGGACCCGTTTCAAATCACATTAGTTGTAAAAACCTAAATATGGAACTAAGAGTCTCTAAGACTCTTTACTCTTCCAAGCCAAAGTAACCTAACTAAGTCTAAGACTTTTTAGTCTTTAGAGGAGAAGAGAAGTGAGCAGTGAGCACCCGCAGGCCGCCTCCCCCTCACGCATCTTCCCCTAACAGCCGCTAAAGAAGGTAAGAAATTTGTGATCTTCTCCTCGCTGATTTCTCAATCAAGTTCGTCTTCTTCTCAATCACATTTTCAGAATCTTCACTACAAACCATAGCTTATCCCCTCTTCATTTGAAGGCTCAGTAAGCAATGGAGACTGAATCAGCTAGAGTAAATGAAGAAGAACAAGCTCAAGTGAGCAACAGTAGCTCCGAACAACAAACTGCAGCTTCACAACACATCACAAAGAACTTGACGCTGGAGCTCTTTTCGTACTCAAATCCAGAGGTACAACTTCTCCTTTCTGGATTTTTATTCGTTTTGATAATCATGAAAAATTCCGTACCAAAGGTAAGAAAAGATCTTTTCTAAACTTCTTTACAGATTCTTTAGAAAACAAAATTTCACTAAACTTACAAGTAACTAGTGAGCTCTGACATGTATAAGAGGAGAACTTTGATTGACTTGAGAACTAGTGAGCTCTTACAAGTAATTGTTCAAGTACAATTGTATGAACCCATCAGTGTCAAAGTTGAACCAGAAATCACCTTATTTTTAGCAATTCAACATCAAACTGTTAGAAGTGTAAATTGTTCAAGTACAATTGTATGTGGTTATTCACTTATTCATATTTGTAGAAGCAGAGAAGTGTAAAATGTTATCATTAAGTAGTTTGATAGCAGTTTAATTGTATGGCAGTTACAAACACCATTCCATCTGTAAAGTGTTATTCATGTTATTAGATCCCATATTTCTGGTTATCATGTTATTTTAGCAGAGAAGTGTAACTGTTATCACTTATTCACTTATTCATATTTAAAGAAGCAAAGAAACCTGTTATTAGATTTCATTCTATTTGTGATTTGGAATCGTAGGAACCGGACCAGACCTGATCCGTAATTTTTAAACCGATTCGGACTGTGCCCACCCCTATCTAGGAATATAACCAGTTGGCAAATTTCATTTCAAATGAAATAACTAAATAAATAAAATCAAAAGGTCACCCAGTAACCTATCTTATATACCTCTTCATCTTCATCTTCAAAATCTTCGTCGGCTTCCTGCAACATCGAAGTTGTAAATCATTTTAGGCAGTGTAATTTACAATTGAAGTGGAAGACAAATGTTTATACATGAAATAAATAAATAAAAAGAAAAGAAAATTATTTAAAAAAAACACGTGCACACAGGAGAAATGGGTTGGGACGCTCACATTGTTGAAATATCTGAGAGGATTAGGCCATAAGTCATCCTTGATTACATCTGCCACCTGCAACAATAAATTTGTTATATTCAAAACAACATGTAAAACAGAATGGGCAATGCCATGTCTACGAAAAACCCAATCTGTATTATCTAAGCCTCTAACAATTCACCACTGAACAAATGGTGTAAAATGCAGTTTTTTGTAGGAAAAAACTTTATGGGTCAGGTATGTGTAGGAAAATTTGTGAATAAATAACGATGCAGGACATATGGAAATTACCTCGTCCTGGAATCCTCCTGTGATATCATTCTCATGACCATCACTGAACCATGTAAAAAAACTGTAGCAAAATGAAGTATGTTGAGTAGTGTTCATGCAAAAATAAGTCACTAATCAATGTAATTGTATGTGAAGATGATAGCGGGGATGTATGGTTATGTACATGGGATAGCAATCAAAACATGTTTATAGTATGAGGATGATGCTTCCAACTGTAATCCTCAAAACAGAACTGCCAAATTTCCATATGCACCATGCACCCCATGCACCATGCAATGTACCCTCATAAGGATAACCCATAAAATATCATTAAGAATTATACCAAAGATTATTCGGGTTGGTGGAAAAAGATTATCCATCTCTCCATATAAAGATGAGCTCCCTCCCCTTGGATGGCATCACCGACACAGCCCAACTCAACAAATTATCACCTGGGTTCTTAGACAAACACCTCGGGCAGTAAAGACTTCAACTTCTGCACTTTTTATCATGAAGACAATTTTATGATGAAAAAACAGTAAAGCTAAAGGGTACGCTAAATTAACCATGTGTCCTTCGTAGTATCAAGAACTCATGAAACAACATAGAATCCACAGTTTTCCTCCATTTAATATTTGCTTAGATGCAACTGGTCATTCTAACTAACCCCAAAAGAAAAGAGATATTTGTTGAAAACTGCAAAAATCATCAATTCATGCAGATGCTATGCTATGTAGTAAATGCCGACAACAGACCTTCGTGAACCAGGACCGATTTAAGATTAAGCAGATTAGTCAAATTTCAGAGATTAATCTGTCTACTTCAAAGTATACATTTTTATACCCTCACGAATGTAAATTATAATAAAGAATATATCATGACAATAAATATTAATAAGACAAGTATTATAGAGCAACAAAAGTCATATTATAGAGCAAATTATGTAATCGTGCTAACTATAGAGCAACAACCACCACCACCCAACAGAACAATCTCGATTAATCACCGATTAATTGGTGATCGCTAAACTCAACCACTAAATACCTAGTTCGGATCGATCGATCTACCCCCAATTTATACTAAATCGCCGATTAATTGCCGCATAAATAGCCTAATGTAGGAGGATAACCCATAATAGGGGAGCTACTTCCATCTTCTGGGCCAAGTTTCAACATCATGGCTAATGTTATTGTACTCAAATACCTGACCAACTTATGCCCAATACAAGGCCTAGACGAAAGTATCAATCTTAGGTCAGACCACCATCATAAATCCATCAAATTGGATCGTCAATCTCATTAAATTGTCCATGAAAACCCATATGGATGATCAGGCATATGTGTTACAATAACAAAACAGGAGGAAATGAACCTTTCTTCAATAAATGGTCGCTTATTCCCTTTCTTTTCATGATTATCTCCATTAGCAAGATCCTTCAATGTAAAAAATTGCAAGATAAGATAATGAAACCAAAACAAATAAGACAAGTTGACTACAACTGTGAGAAAAAAAAATGTGACTACCTTGCCCTCTTTCCACTTGATTTTTGTAGCAGTCACTACATCATCAGTAAAGGAAAATGTCTTTGTAAGCTTTTCATCTTCAAAGTAAGGATTGGAGTTAAAGCTCTGATTCATACAACATCAAATTTGCAAAAATCAGTCCTCTGATAGGCATTTGAACTAATAAACATGTCTACAAAAATTCATGCACAAAAACCAAGTTTCATATATATATATATATAGGGAAAAGAGAGATAACTTACGAATGTGATAGAGTACCCTGACTTTAGATCTTTAAAATCCTCAACATCTATATTACTCAGGTACTTGAAAATCTGGCAGAAAAATGGAGGCATATGTGAGCAAGGGTTCCATAGAGTTCCCAAGGTTCCTCAAATAATGTAAAATTAGTTCTAATGGTCCATGTCTACAAGCATTTCCAGGAAATTAGTTCCAGAGAAATGGATAACAGACATCTTCAAGGTCGAACAGAAGTTGGATAAAAGTACAAAAGAAATAAAATTCTAGTTCATGCATGGCATAAGGGCCAACCTTCTGGTCTTCTTCATTCAAGAGATCACCTAGAGCAGGATGGCTCAAAAACTGCAAACAATAACCTTAAACAAGTCAACAATGTGATAAATAATTGAGGAGACATCAAACAATAATAAGTCAAACCTAGAAAATCATACAAGCTAATATGAAGTTAAATTTATCACGTACAGCAGTCAACCAGAAGTCAGGAATTGATTTAATGATCTCAGTCCTTTTAGCATAAACAGGCCTTCGTACTTCATTATATTTCTGCTCCACTTCCAACACTTTCTCGCTTGCCTCCTCGTTGACCTATCAAATCCAAACAACTTAATTGAAAGCTTGAAAAAACATGAGTAAAGTCTAAAGATTCAATTTAGTAGACAAAATAAAGTGAGTTCTGGAATTGCTTATTTTGATTTAGTTGGCATTATGTTTACTCCAATTCTAGGAGTCAGCAAAGTTTCAAAGAATAAAAAGAGGCATACGAAGAAAAAAAAATGCAGGGTAATATACTAGTGCCCGTGCTTCAAGATAACAAATTGTAAAAAATCCAATAGTACCCAAGACTAGTAACTAGTAGCCATACATTAGATAATCTGTGGAGCTTCCTTCATTTCTCATTTGATTAACAAGCATTGAAGAAAATGAAAATGAATGCCATGACAGCAATGTACTTCAACTGTCGGCAATCCATTACCCCTTGAGCATCTATAACCCCTCTAAACCTATAGTCTATAGATCAATGCAATGGTAAAACTGAATCAATTTCACACTACTGAAAGATGAAAACATTTCATTCTTCTTCCTCTCGTTTTCAAATATTAAATTGAAGATTAAATACTGACCAACAAAATTCACATTAGACAGAAGTTATATAATAAAACTGAACAGAGGAACAAAACCCTCTCTTCCTTGAGTAGACAAAAATAAACCCTTCCATGTAAAAACTCATAACACCCTCCTTAGTTTAGTTGATATAAAGTAGAAGACTAGAGAGCAAAACCCAGATAAGATAGAATATTGAGAGGGGGCATTTAGCACAAAAACAAACTACACTGTGCCAATACTAATATAAAAAAAAATGATTTTCAAAGGAGAAGAACAAAAGCATCAGATGAAATAAAACAGAGACTTGTTTAACAAGAAGTGATACAAGTAAACCAACAAAGGGTACAAAAACCCGTCTCTTCTATCAATAAGAAACAACCTCTCAAACCCAAAACTAGTGAAAAGGTGATTAACTTTGCTACAAATACCATCCCAAAAGTGAAGCAGAAATAAGTTAAAAGAGTTGAAAGGTTGCAAGTGTTACCTTTTCAAGCTCGTCTTGAACTTCCTGCAACTTCTCAATGAAAACAAGGAGCTCCCCTTCGTTCTGATCCAATTCCTCCTCTTCCTCAACCTTGCATTTCTTTCCCTTGTCGGCCGCACCCATCTGTTGCTTTGCTTTGCTTTGCTTAACCCTAACTGAGAGAGTGAAGAGAAGATTTGAAACAAAAGCACAAGCGGAAGGAAAGAGAGAAGGGTTTTAGGGTATTTATAGAGCAAGGGTTTTAGTGAGAGTGTTGTCTGCGAGACAGTGAGAGAAGAGAACACCGTTGGATTAAGGGTTTTTCACACACTTTGCCTCCTTTTTCTAATCTCCACCACTTCCTCCATCATCTCAATTTCATTTCTTGTCTCCACAACCCCAATGCAAGTGGCTAACAACAGTGCCTGCTGGTTACATCTCTATTGGCACCTCGACTCCTGTGAGGGCTACTTCGGTAAGAATCAACCATCAAAATTGATTTTTCCATGCCTTTTCTCATTCCTCAAACCTTCAAATTGTAAGGACGAGATATCACTTCAAGTCAGTAATTAATTCAAGTCTGAAGTTATCTGCCATCTCGAAATTGAGAGAATAAATCAAAGTGGTATGGTATGCTCACTTGAAGACAGTGTCTCGTTCGGACGGAACTAACCTTGCGAGGTCGTGAAAGTAGTTTCTTCTTTGAGTTTGATTCGATTATAGCTGGACATGCAAATCCCGGCTTAGTTTGTTTACTAAAAGGACAATTAATAAGCGGTTCGATTTTTGTTCTACATCAGTTTGACTTACAAATTGGTTATGAGTTTTTACTGCAAATCCATCCAAACCAAGCCGCGTACACAACTAATTTTCCTCAAAATTCACGCACATGTCTTTCCGGCCCCGTCATTTGACACCCTAGAGAGAATGTTGATTTTATGAGACCCGGAGACAAGGATGTGTTTATTTTGGTTAGGGGGCAAATTTGATTTATTTTATGTCGAATTGGGTGTACATGGTGCTCAATGTGATTTACTTGCTTCTAGACAACCCTAAAGTGTTGATTTACTTGCTCTCGATTTGTAATGTGTTGCACCTTTAATGAGTTTGACTTTTTTATGATTTTGGGTTATAGATCTAGGAGGGCACGATAACAAACTGCTTGTTTGATTTGAAATTGGATTGAAAAGTGTAAGTTGGTCGAGTTTGTATTGTATTTGTATGTTTGTTGTTTGAACTAATTTGTAGAATTGATCCAACCCTAAAGTCTCAAATTAGATAGAAGCCGACAATTAATTACAAAAGTGTAAGGACCAACTATTAGCATAGCTAGATCTAGTTATTTTCTTTTCTTTTTGTACTGGGTGAGATTCAAAATCGTCATTAATATTATGTCGAATAAGAAAGCTCCCTACAAATACCAATACTTCTTCTAGGTTGGGGAAGAGAGCCAAAATTCTCTTAGGCCATCTTTAAACTCATTTTCTTTGTTATTGAGTGGATATTCCTTGCAATGAAAAGGAGATTGTCTAGAGGCACGTAGTTGCTAAGGCAAATGATAGTGTGGCAAGTAGTTTATGGTCCAAGTCGACAGTTCACGAAGAAAGATAAATGATATTAGTGGGGGAAGTTAAAGATTGAGGAATTTAGCAAGTTGATTAGATTCATATTAAGGACATGGAAAAAGCCAATGGGTACTACCTTCACTAGTAGACTTGTGGTGGATGGTATCACAAGTCCAGGGTTCAAACTATGTTGTACGCATTTAATGGTTCAGGGATCCAATAAAAACCTACTCACATTTTCCAAATAAAATCTAGTAAGATACTTGGTGCATAAAATTTTCCCTCCTTGAGGTCTATCCTGATATTTTTTTATACCATCTCGCTAAAAGCTAAAACCTACGATGAAACTGAGGTGCAAGCCTCATTACGTCTCGGCCTCAACGATATAATACATAGCCTCGCCTGGTTAAACAAAGGTGTATACCTCAACACCCTTACCAATGCCTCACTTAGGCTATAGCCTGCTTTTAATTAGTACATGTACAAGGAATGAATCATTCGAGTTTTCATATTATTGTAATCTTACGGGATTGGAGTACGAGACATCACAGTTTGTGAGAGATTCAGTTGAAAGTCTTCATTAGTTATGACTTTAAGTATTTAATCCATAACTTCTTGTTATTCAGTGTTTTAAGTTTTAGTAAACCGAGAAAGACTGATGGATGACTTCTTAGTTTTGGACCTTTTGGATTTGTTACTGACTCGTCTACCTCTTGTGTACATTTACTTTGTTTCTTAATAATAATTTAATGTGATGCATGTTTTCTAGGATTTTGTCGCGATTATAAAGTGTCCAACTTTGCAAATCCCAAAAATAAGATTTGTGGACTTGCCGTTATATTGAATTTTTTTAGAGAAAATTGATCATATAATAAAGTGTGTAACAGTTGATATGTAATTCTAATGACATACATGCACAAAACAAATATTCATAAGAAGATATGTTAAATTTGCTATAAAGAATTTTTCATAGCTGGGGTGTAATCAGTGAACATAGAACATAGAACATTTTATTTTTTATTTTTATTGTACATGTAGGTTAGAGATGACAATGGAACTGACCAAGTAGTTGCATGCAGATCTTGTACTAGCACATCCATTCTCAACATCGTCAGCTTTTCGCCCCATATTCTTTCGTAGCTCCATTCAACCATTTAGTAGAAGGACCTCTCTTCGATATAGCTGATAGAGCACACTCTTTAGTTCCTTGGTATGTTGTCTCAATACTCTATCTTGCTACCATCAAATGGTCGTTGAGGGCTATGGCCTTCCCGTCAATCTCTTCCCTGTCTACTTTAGAAAAATAATAAATTTTAGAGGTTCGTCCCACAATAATAAAACACTTTGGACTTTGGTCAAGGGAAATCACATTATTTAAGTTATGGTCCAAAAATTGTGAGTGTTATTTGATCATCAGCTGAGTCAAAAGAAGAAGACACTTTTGCCCCGACTCCCCAACACACTTGCAAGAATGTCTTTTACTTTTGACTTAACAGGGTCAACACACGGTTTGGCCCATGACCTAAATAGTGCAATTTCATGGGACCATGGTCCGAAGTGTCCTATTGTTGTGGGATCAACCACTAAATTTTCCTTAGAAATAACATTGTTTCCTATCATGATATCCATCATCAGCTTATGGGAGCAAATATAACTTCTCATAACCCTTCTTCAGTGTTTGGGTAGAACCTATGAGATATATATTGTTTGCTTGATAAATTGTTGTAGATTTTATTTTCATCACAGTTGGTTGGGAATACGTAGGGATGGCGGCTTTGTTTGTACAAATTGAAAATGTTAATCCCATATTTTTAGTTCCAAATTTTTTTTTTAACACCGTGGTCAGAAATTTTGAGACTAAAGTGAAAACTTGAAGATTTGGTTAAAAATTCCATGCCAAAGGAAAAGGAGGGTTAGGCTGAAGCATGATTTGGGAATATTTATTGTCCATTAATTCTCAAACCAATCCTACTTGAATCTATAAGGAATTTTTTTTTTCCAGAAATCAAAACCTTAGGAAAACTTAGTCTAGGGTCAAATGGTCTTTACTCAAATTTTATGAGAAGGCAGAGAGAATCATAAGTTCATGATTTATTATTGGAACAAGCTCTTCACTTGTGAAATCTTGGTCTCTATTAGACCATAGGAGACATGAAGGAGATGATTAGTAGTTTTTGCATAACATGACGCCACAGCTAACAATTTATCATTTTCTTGTAACCGGAGCGGGGGGGGGGGGGGGGGGGGGGGAGTGTAGACGAGTGGAGAAAAGGAAATTTTATTTGAAATTCATGATCAAATAAGTCACTCCATTGGTGTTTGTTCTAGTTCAATTGGAGAAAAGGTTGTTTGATGAATTTAGGGCTGGCACAGAGCCGAATTGGGCCGCTTTAGAGCCAGGCCATGGGGGTTGACGAAGTAAGTTAGACCCGAACCCAGCCTGTTTAGTCATCAGGACTCTTCACAAAATCCAAACTCGTTCCGCTTATGAATGGGCTAGCAAAATTCGACCTGCCATGACCCATTTATGTAAAACAAAATTTATTTTAATTTTAAAATGATGTAATCAATGAATTTTACTTCTATTGCTGCAAGAAAAATTTCAGATCAAGAAATATTTGATTTAACACCTATTATAGTTATACAATCCATACTATTTGAAAAATATTTATTTAAATGAAGTTTTAAATCAACTATTTCTTAATTTATAATGATTGTGCGATTACTTATTTGGTCAAGTTGAAATCGTATCCTAATTTACAAAAGTAAGGAAGTATATAATATATTATTACCAATTTTGAATTATATAGGCTCACCCGAACCCGGCCATTTAACTTAACGGGCTTCGTGGATTGGCCCAAAATGACCTAAAACCCGTGAAGTGTCAATCCGAAACTAGCTATAATGGTTGGCCTTCGGATCGATTAGCGGGTTCTGGCCAAATTGCCAACTCTAAGTGAATTCACATAATAAAAATGGTAAGGTGGGGTGTTTCATATCTAGGAATCAACATTACGTCATATTAAAAAAATGAAAAAAATGGTCATGTCTCACTCTTAAATTACTTGAGCAGTTGTGCCATATGGTATTTATTTCACAAATTCACAACTATGCCGCAATACCTAGGAAGTACAAATACGGACACAAAGAGCCTATAAGAAATAAAAGGACCAAATAATAATAATAATAATAATAATAATAATAATAATAATAATAATAATAATAATAATAATAATAATAATATAATGAAAGGCAAGCAAAAAATTTATGGATCCTGGAAGTTAGAACTACAACTATTTGAACAGAGAGTTGCTACCTGTGCCCTACTATTTGGCTCAATGCCCTCACTTTAGTTTTAGATTTAGATTTTAAAAGTTGCTTGATGTAGCCAACCACATTTTATTAATTCTAAAATAAAACTAGTTAATTACTCCCACCTTCTTCCAACATTCCATTAAAATTTAAAAGAAAAACTCAATCATAAATTTCTTTTTGAAATTTAAATCACTAGAATCATCTTCTGTATTGGCTTGATTTTTATTTTATTTTATTTTTAATCAACCCTAACATGGACCACAACCCCATAATGACTTTCAAACTTGGATAGATATTAGTGTCAAATTGAAATTGTGTTTGTGAGATGTTTTGACAAAAGATTTACTAGTTGTTTTTCTTAAATATTTCCATTTAACATAGTCTTTTAACGAGTCGGGAAAAACAAGTTCACAATACTCTTCCAATTAATGCAAGTTGTTTAGGTGCTCTCACTTAATTGCAAAAAGCATGCAGTGGACATTTAGAAACTATAACTATAAGAAGCATTTGTAAGAAGTACCTAAAACATTATTTTGTTGTAACTAGTCAAAATTTTTGAAAAAAACTAACATTCAAAATGTAGACAAGTGTGTGTAAACATATTAGTGTTGCAAATTTTAAGTTGGTGCAATAAAGAGTTTGTGCAACCGAGCCAAATAAAGTACATGTAGCAATTTCCTTTACTTATTTATTTTGAGAAGTTTGACACAAATAAAGGAGTTAAGAGTAGTTAAGTAATACATATTGCTACTGCAAATATGAGTTTTGGGCCACACACTACAAATTTTCTGGCTTCAGAAACACACTCATCATCATCATCATCAAAGCCCATTCTCGATACTCTCGAGGCCGACTACACGCATTTTGGTTCTCCAAGCAATGCAGCCATCTAACATTAATTTTTTTGAAACAAAATCAATGGGATGTGATGGATTTTTATGGTTGGCTGTCACGGGCATAACATCAACCTTCCTCCGGATGGATGTGACAATTTTTATGATTGGCTGTCACGTGCCTAACACCAACCCTCCTTTTATTCGAGCTTGAGACCGGTTGTCGCAACGGGCAGAGTTACTTCAGAAAACAACCCTTGGTATTACTTTAGGCCCAATTCAGTAGGGGGCGCAGTAAATTATGGGGTTTTGAGAGGGCTCTCATCATCCTCGAAACATGCATCCCACACAAAGAAGCAAAATGTTGATTGTAAGCCACTACTTGTTAAAAAGCTAGTTTGCCTGTCACACCCCGATTTTCGAGAAAATGAAAATCCTTATAACCACATAGGATTATTCATTTTCCCCAAATTCGGGACTTGAAATTCAATAACAGGAGAACATTTAGCAACAATAACTGAGACACAATCTAATAATTGAAACAAACAAAAAAATACTCTGACTGAAAAACTATTTGACAAGGTTCGCCCTACTAAAAAAACTCCAATAGCGCTGTCCAATAATCTCTAAACCCGAGATAAAGCTAATCGGTTACATTCCCAAAGAAATGTACCTAAGAAGCTAAAGCCCACTTGGGTCAGCAATTAAGCTAGTATGAGTAATATAGTAACACTTCCAAACCATGTAGTTCCTCAAAGTGGCAAATGTGTCATTGTGTTAAGTAAATATTTGTTTACTTGTACCTGCACTGTAAATGTTGACTATGGCAAGTCAGACATGCATAAATATTAGTGGATTTTTCATCCTGCAATGAATTGTTAGAAAACAGATATATAATTTTACCAAAATCAGTATTCCTCAATTAATACGGATGTATTCATACATTATTTGATTTGAGCATATTATTCATTTTTTTTTATTGAATTGATCACTTAGTCGATACCACAATCGCGCCACCTTCGTGTCGAAAATACATGCCCGTATGCTTTTCTAATATAAAGAAGAATTTATCCGTCATCCATGTCTAAGTAGGGACACATTACATAAGGACATGCATCACTAGATACTCCTAACTATATAAGTAACAAAGGCCATTTTTGGGCTATCAATGTGCATAAGTCACGTCACATTTTTTACAAATAAATCTCAAGCCTATTTAGGCATTGCAAAACCGTTGTAGATTGGCTGAGGGTTAAAATATAAAAGAAAGCACACTCTCACCTCTTTGTTGATTAAACAACCAAAAATAGTACATAAGTAAAAACCAATTGTGCAGTTTATGATTAAAGAACCAAATAAGTCATTGTACAGTTTATTAAAAAAACAAAGAAGTCACTGTACACAAAACCCAACTCGCACCTCTTTGTTGAGTAACAACCAAAGAAGCCCCATTAATTTAAAAAAAACAAATAATCAAGTCACTGTATAGTTTATGATTACAAAAATAAGACTTATGCTTTGGTGATGACCTGACTCTAATTAGAAAAACAAAAGAGAATAAGTTGTGCTGCCGATCGACTCCACTTTCTGAAGCACAATTTTTAGTAAAAATAAAAGGAAGGCCTCAACCAATACGATCTAACAACCCGTACGGATTTTATGACACAGACCTACTCCCAGTCAAGTCTATTAAACAATCATCTCAAATAATCTTGATTCCTAAAATCCACTATACAAAAAAAAAACATATAGAGGCAAAAAAGAAAAAAAAACTAATATAGAGAATCGAGAAGACTCGCCTATTCTCCTTGCTTTTTTTCTCCTAACTTTGATCCCTTCACAAACCCTTTTTGTAACAATATTTTCTTTACGGCAAGAGAAAAAATCCCCCTAACTTATACATAAGGAAGTTTAAACCGTATTAGGTCAGGGTTTTAAGAAAAATTCTGTTTGCACCACCATTTTTTTATTAATAACCTATTCCACCAATAATTAGTAATTAGGACAAAATATTATTTGGAAATTTTCTAAAATAAAAAATTTAGGGTCGTTACATTATACACACCTCAAAAGGAATCTCGTCCCGAGATTCACTGGGTGAACATCTTCGGATGCATCCGTTTCACTTTGTTCTCTAGCTCCCAAGTTACATCGTTCTCTTTCTCACTCCACTGAACTTTCACCAAACACAAAAACTTAATCTTAAAACAGATCAAACGGAGAAAACCTAATGTAATCTAAGACAAACTCATTGGATTAAACAAAAAACAAATCAACCAAAAACTAGGAAACCCCATTAATCAACGCAAATATTCACCAAACAAAATGCATAAAAAAAGGAAGGAAGAACCCACTGAAAGACGTCCCAACAAAACTCGATGACTCCATCAAGAGTCGATAATCCATCCTTGGCCAACACACTACGGTATACTAGTCCAACCGGCGGTTTTCCTTCTGTCGCCTCCTTCCCCTTCTCTATTATTACCAAGAACTTCGTCTCCACGATTGTTCAACCATCAAATCTCCCTTGCCATTCTGTCTCTCTCCCACTCTCTACATAAAATAATCTAGACCAGCACAACGCTCACTCTGATTTACTCCCTAAAAACTTCCCCAAACATCACTTAAATCCCCTCAAACGCCCCAAAGAAAAACCCCTCTGATATCTTCTCCATTTATCTTTTTCTTCTTTTTATTTCATTTTCTGTTTTTTTTTCACACCCTGTTACTACAAAGAGAGGAAAGAAAACACATCTTCTTCTCTTATTCTTTTTTATATTTTCCTCAACAATGACTACCCTAATCAATGCCTCAATGAAAGCCCCAGTCCAAATCTTGCAATTGTGCTAAAGCCCAGCCTTACTATGTGGACCCATAAATATTATTATAACACATGGATATTATTCAAACACTAATAAATCATTAATTGGTCAAAAACTAAATACAAAGAAAAATACAAAATTTGAATAGTTTTGTAAAAAATTAGTGTTGTTACATTATACATACCTTAAATGGATTCTCGTCCCGAGATTCAGAAGGTAAGAGAGTTAGGAGAATTGCAAAAAGTACAATTTGGCAAACCAACTAAGAGTTTAAAATAAAATTTTAAATGAACTTTAGACACATAAATTTTTATTGTCACTGAAAAAGCACGGGTTTTATAATATATACACCTTAAAAAGAATCTCGTCCCGAGATTTGATGGAGTGAAAACTTATGAAAATAATTCCACCGAGAAGCTACAACTTACCGAATGAAGTATCACTAGAGTCCAAAACATAAAGCAACTAACCCTAAATAAATTTTCTACTAACCTTTAAGAAACATTGAAACATTCATGCATAACAATGACAAACAAGTTGTACATGTACATGCACATAGCTTCATGAAGACAAACACACAAAAGATATAAAATTAATCAATAAGCATGAGGAAAAATACGGGGTGCTACAATGTATACCACTCAAAATGAATCTCGTCTCGAGATTTGGGCTAATTGAACACCACGGATAGCAAAACTACTAAAAGGAAAACTAGACAGAATAATGTCACCAAAATATTGACATTAAAAAAAAATGATTGCTCTCGCACATATAAGTCAAAAGGAATCTCATCACTAGATTCACGAAGAAAATGAGACAATACTAAAGGTTAAAGGTTCACCCTTGCTACTTTATCTCTAGAACTTTATACTCTTACTCGCCCATATCCAGAATCCGATGATCACCTATATTCTACCCCAGCATAGGTTGACCAAATGCTCTGATACCAAACTGTCATGCCCCGATTTTCAAAAAAACAAAAATCCTTATATCCACGTGGGTTTATCCGTTTTCCCCAAATTTGGGATGTGAAATTAAATAATAGAATAACATTTAGCAACCGTAACTAAAACATAATTTAATAATTGAAACAAACAAAGAAAACTATAACCGATAAACTCTTTGACGAAGTTCACCCCACTAAAGAAACTTCAGTAGTGCTGCCCAATAATCTCTAAACCTGAGACAAAGCTAATCGGCTACATTTCCAAATGAATGTACCCAAGAAGCCAAAGACCACTTGGATCAGCAATTAAGCTGGTATGAGTAATCTCCACCTCTAGTAAATAAAATAAGCACGTGTTATAAATAAAAATTTACATAAACAATAAAATAACACTTCCAAGCCATGTAGCTCCTCAAAGAGGCAAATGTGTCATTCTAATAAGTAAATATTTATTTACTTGTGCATGCACCATATAGATGTTGACTATGACAAGTCAGACATGTAGAAATATTAGTGGACTTGTCATCCTACAAGGAATTGTTAGAAACACATGTATATAATTTTACCAAAATTAACATTCCTAAATGATGTATTCATACATTATTAATTTTTTTAATGAATTGATCACTTAGACGATACCACATTCGCACTACCTTCGTTCCGACCATACATGTCCGTATGTCTCTTATATAAAGTAGAACTTCTCTGTCATCCATGTGTAAGTGGGAACACATCATATACGGACATGCATCACTGGATATTCCTAACTATATGAGTAACAAAAGCCACTTATGGTCTATCAATGCGCATAAGTCATGTCACATTTTTTACGGATAAATATTAAGTCTATTTTAGGCATTTCAAAACCACCTCTTACAAAACCACTGTACTTGGGTTGAGGGTTAAAATATAAAAGAAACCCCACTCTCACCTATTTGTTGATTAAACAACAAAAAATAGTACATAAGTAAAAACCAAAGATGTCACTGTGGAGTTTATGATTAAAAAACCAAAGAAGTCACTGTACAATTAAAAAAAAAAGTCATTGTACACAAAACCCAACTCGCACCTCTTTGTTGATTAAACAACCAAAGAAGCCCCATTGATTAAACAAAAATAACATGAATCAAGTCACTGTATAGTTTATGATTACAAAAAGAAGACTTTTGCTTTGGTGATGACCTGACCCTAATCAAAAAAACAAAAAGTGAATAAGATGTGCTGCTGACTCCACTATCTGAAGCACAATTTTCAGTAAAAATAAAAATAAGACTTCAACCAATATGATCTAACAACCAGTATGGATCTAATGACTCAGACCAAGTTCCAATCAAATCAATTAAACACTCATCTCAAAGAATCATGATTCATCAAAGGACTATATAGAAAAAAAAACTTATATAGAAAATCGAAAAGACTCGCATTTTCTCCTTGCTCTTTTTTCTGTTTCTTTTCTCCCAACTTTGTTCCCTTCACAAACCCCTTTTTTTACAACCTTTTCTTTAAGGCTAGAGAAACAATCCCCTAACTTATACATATGGAAGTTTAAACACTATTAGGTTAGGGTTTTAAAAAAGTTATTTGCACCCCCATTTTATTAATAACCGAATCCAACAATAACTAGTAATTAGGACAAAATATTATTATAAAATTTTCTAAAATAAAAAATTAGGGTCGTTACATTATACACACCTTAAAAGGAATCTCGTCCCGAGATTTAGAGGGTGAACATCTCCGGGTGCATCCATTTCACCTTGTCCTCTAGCTCCCTAGTTACATCGTTCTCCTTCTCACTCTAATGAACTTTCACCAAACACAAAAACTTAATCTTAAAATAGAGCAAACCTAATGTAATCTAAGACAAGCCCATTGGATTACACATAAAACAAATCAAACCCAAACCAAAAAACCTCATTAATCAGCGCAAATATTCACCAAACAAAACACAAAAGAAGAAGAAGGAAGAACTCACTGAAAGACGTCCCAGCAAAACTCGGCGACTCCATCAAGAGTCGAAAATCCATCCTCGGCGAACACACTATGGTACACTAGTCCAACTGGCGGCTTTCCTTCTGTCGCCTCCTTTCCCTTCTTGATCTCCACCATTATTCAACCATCAAATCTTTCTCGCCATCCTCTCTCTCTCTCTCTCCCACTTTTTACATAACATAATCTGAACCAACACAACCCTCACTCTGGTTCACTCCCTAAAAGCTTCCCCAAACATCACTGAAAACCTCTCAAAACACCCTAAAGAAAAACCTTGCTGATCTCTTCTCCATTTCTCTTTTCTTCTTCTTTCATTTTCTGTTTTTTTTTTCACACTCTGCCGTACAACGAGAAGAAAGAAAACAAATCGTCTTCACTTATTCTTTTAATATTTTCCTCCCTAATGACTACCCTAATCAATGCCTTAAATAAAGCCCAAGTCCAAATCTTGCAATTGTGTCAAAGCCCAGCCTTACTATGTGGACCCATAAATATGATTATAACACATGGATATTATTCAAAGACTAATAAATCATTAATTGGTTGAAAACTAAATATGAACAAAAAATACAAATTTTAAATAGTTTTGTAAAATGTCGGATCCCCAAGGACAAATGATTAATCATTATTTGAAAGGAAGAAAGAAAGAGATCTGCTTGTTAAGCGGAAAAAGAAGAGGTCATTCACTAACATCTGCGCCAAAATAGCATAGGTATCCTCCAGTCCTCACTTTAGGGAAGCCTGATCACATTAGCTCGCCGTACAATTTGGCAAACCAACTAAGATTTAAAAATAAAATTTTAAATGTACTTTAGGCACATAAATTTTTATTGTCATTGGAAAAGTACATGTGTTACAATATATATACACTTTAAAAGGAAACTCCTCCGAGATTCAATGGAGGGAAAAAACTATATAAATAATTCCACCGAGAAGCTACCACTTACCGAATGAAGCATCATTAGAGTCCAAAAGATAGAGTAGTCAATCCTAAATAAATTTTCTACTAACCTTTACGAAACATTGAAACATTAATGCATAACAATGACAAACAAGTTGTATATGTACATGCACATAACTTCATGAAGACAAACACACAAAAGATATAAAAAAATAAATATGAGGAAAAAAATACGGGGTGCTACAATATATACCCACTCAAAAGGAATATCATCCAAAAATTCACTGAAAGGGCTAATTGAACACTAAGGATAGCAAAACCATTCAAACGAAAACTAGACAGAATAATGTCACCCAAATATTGACATAAAAAACGATTGTTCCCGCACATATAAGTCAAAGGCATCTCATCACTAAATTCACGAAGAAAATGAAACAATACTAAAGGTTTAAGGTTTACCCTTGTCACTTTATCTCTAGAACTTTATACTCTTACTCACCCATATCCGTATTTCGAGGATCACCTAGACTCTACCCCAGCATAGACTAACCAAATGCTTTGATACCAAACTGTTACGCCCCGATTTTTGAGAAAATGAAAATCCTTATATCCATGTAGGATTATCTGTTTCCCCCAAATTCAGAACGTGAAATTCAATTACGGAGGAACATTTAGCAACAATAACTAAGACATAATTTAATAATTGAAACCAACAAAGAAACTCTAACCGAGAAATTTTTTGATGAGGTTCGCCTCACTAAAGAAACTCCAATAACGCTGCCTAATAATCTCTAAACCTGAGACAATGCTAATCGACTACATTCCCAAAGGAATGTACATAATAAACCAAAGGCCACTTGGGTCAGTAATTAAGTTGGTATGAGTAATCTACACCTCTAGTAAATAAAATAAGCACGTGTTATAAATAAAAATTTACATACACAATAAAAATAACACTTCCAAGCCATGTAGTTCCTCAAAGAGGCAAATGTGTCATTCTAATTATTTACTTGTACCTACATTCTAGATGTTAACTATGGCAAGTCATACATGCAAAAATATTAGTGACTTGTCATCCTTCAATGAATTGTTAGAAACACAAGTATATAATTTTACCAAAATCAGTATTCCTCAATTAATACAGATGTATTCATACATTATTTAACTTAAGCATATTATTCATATTTATTGAATTAATCACTTAGACGATACCACATTCGCACCACCTATGTGCCGAACATACATGTTTGTATGTCTCTTTCATATAAAAGAGAAATTTTCTGTCATTCATGTCTAAGTGAGGACACATCACATACAACACATGCATCACCAGATGCACCTAGCTATAAAAGTAACAAAAACCACTCTTGGGCTATCAATTCACACAAGTCACGTTACCTCTGCCGTACAAAGAGGAAAAAAAAACACATATTCTTTTAATCTTTTCCTCCCTAATGACTACCCTAATCAATGCCTTAATGAAAGCCCAAGTCCAAATCTTGCAATTGTGTCAAAACCCAGCCTTACTATGTGGCTAATAAATCATTAATTGGTTGAAAACTAAATACAAAGAAAAATACAAAATTTAAATAGTTTTGTAAAAATAAATAGGGTTGTTACATTGCTCTTGAGCTCCTTAATTATTGATCAATCGAACTCTGAGTTTGCTTTTCATGCCATTGATAATAGGAGAAAATTTTGCCAACCTATATTTTCTTTATGTAGTCCGTTGTGCATTTCTTTTAAAATGCTACAAAGATTATTTAAGGCTTTGAGTTTATCGATTTGAATATCATCACTGGTGATATACAAAGGAATATATCTGCCAACATCTAGAGTTAGTCCATAAACTTGCATTTCTTTGAAAAGATCCTCCGCAGCCAACATCCTCCCAACCTTGCACAACCCCTGTATAAGTGCATTGTTCGTGATGGCATCAGATGTCAATCATTTGCGAATAACATTTTCAAGTAGTTTCATGTGACACTGGACAAATGAAATGATGTTATGATATAATTTCGCTGATGCGAAATGATAAGGAATACTCGCCACTCAAGGAATCCACCAAGAGATAAGAGTAAGAAGGTAATAGATATCTCGCCACTATAAGGAATCCACCAAAGAGATAAGAGATAGAAACTCGTCACTCTATGGAATCCACCAAAGAGATAAGAGTATGAGATTATGACGAACACTCTTCACTAACAATACATTCTGAATTTGCAATCTGAGTTGCCATTTCATTTTTAGGGTCTAGCTTATAAAGGAATCATGAACATCCCTCCATAAATAGGTTCATCCCTAATTAATATTAATACATGTATCTTAATTAATGACAATCATAAATAACTTTAAAATACATGAATGCATCAAGTTCTAAGGTGAATGCATCAAGCCTTTCACTTAACCAAATGAAGTTCAAACCCATTCATATGGATGGACTGGATTCGGTGTCATACGCTTCTGCTTCATGTGAACTCGTCTCTGAGTTCTCATCACACTTGTCATTGACGAATGGAAAAATATCTGAGACATTGAATGTTGCCGACACACCATAATCTTTTGGAAGCTAGATCTTATAAGCATTTTCTCTGATTCGCTTAAGTACCTTGAAAGGACTGTCAACTCATGTTTTTAATTTTGCATGCTTGCCTCGAGGAAATCGTTCCCGGTGAAGACGAATCCATACCAAATCTCTTTGTTTGAATGTAGCAGATTTTTGTGCTTATTAGCTTGCCTTTGGTACTTCTCATTTTGCTTCATGATGTGATCTCATACCTGCTCATGCAACTGCTTGATGTGGTTGGCTTGTTCAGCGACATCCCCACTAAATTGATAGTTTGCAGCAAGTGGAGCTAAGTCGAGGGGACTCAAAGGATTCTTACCATAGACTGTTAGGAAATGACTCATCCTAGTTGTTTGGCTTGCAGATCGATTATAGGCAAATTCTGCTTGAGGCAAAGTGAGATCCCACTGACGGATGTTCTTACCCACCAAACTTCGTGGAAGATTTCCTAGACTACGGTTCACAACTTCAGTCTGACCATTAGTCTGAGGATGATGCGAGGAACTGAATTGTAGCTTAGTTCCCATATTTCGCCATAAGGTCCTCCAAAAGTGTCCTACAAATTTAGGGTCTCGACCTGATGTGATAGTTCAAGGAAAGTTATGCAGCTTGACAATTTCCTTAAAGTACAGATCATAAGTGTGTGTAGCATCTAGAGTCTTTTTGCATGGCACGAAATGAGCCATCTTTGAAAATCTATCTACAACAACCATAACAGAGTCCTTGTGTCTCTGTGTTCGTGGTAGTCCAACCACAAAGTCAATGCTCACATCTTCCCAGGGAGCCACTGGAACAGGAAGTGGAGTGTACAATCTGGTGTTTTGACCATGAGTTTTGGCAATATGACAAACTCTACACCTTTCCACATGTTTTGCAATGTCGCGAGACATTTGTGGCCAATAAAAATGTTTCCCAATCAGTGATAGAGTTATGTCTCAGTAAAAGTGTCCCGCTAAACCACCATCATGAGCCTCTGCAATGATAACTTCCCTCAAAGAACATTCTGGAATGCAAAGTCGTATTCCTTTGAAGATAAATCCTTCTTGCAAAACATAAGAGTCGCAAGATCCATCCGAGCAATCAAACCGGATCTTTTTAAAGAAAGGATCACCTTGATACAATTCTTTCAACACTTCAAACCCCAATACTTCACTTTCATAGTGTTTAGGAAAGCATGTCGCATGCTCTAAGCATCTGCTACTTGATTCAACTTGCCTGACCGGTGCTTGATTTGAAAAGTACAGGTTTGCAAGAATTCAACCTACTTGGCATGCCTATTGTTCAACTTGAGTTGTCCATTAATAAACCACAGCTCCTTATGATCAGAAAAGAAAATGAACTCTTTATAAATGAGAGAATGCCTCCAGTGATTCAAGGCTCGAAATATAGCATAAAATTCTTTGTCATAGGTAGAATACCTTGAGTGAGAATGATTTAATTTTTCATTGAAAAAGGCAATAGGTTTACCTTCTTGGTTGAGCACAACACCTATCCCGATATTCGATGCATGATATTCACATAATTATTACATAATATATCCCTTAATTTATATATGTTAGTATTTCGATTATTATATTTTATAATAATTATTTCGTTTTTATGTCTTTGTAGGAATTTGAGCGTGAACGATGAAATCGTATTAAGGCGACAATTTAAGTAATGGCAACTGGTCGATTCTAGCGGTGGTACAAAGTAGAGGGATACATATCTAAACCTAACCCTAATAAACCTAGGTCCATCTAATTTAACCTAAGCCCAAACCCAAAATACTAACCTAAAAACCCAAGCCCAAGATAATAGGAGAACCCTATTTAGCTCCCCCCATCTTAGAGAAAGCTTTTTCTATCTCGTTTTCCACTTTTTTTCCCGCCTCCTCTCTGTTCAAATCGGGAGAGAAAGGGGTGACTGTTATTCGCACCCCCGAGTTCCCTAAGAGCCACCACAGTGCCTATAGCATCCCTTTCCTCGGGATTTGCGTTCGTGCAGAGATGAGTTGCGGCGTACCACACCACGAGGAGATGACTACCACTACCATGATCAGTTAAACCCTTCGCCAATGCTAAGATGAAACCACAGGGTTTCCTAGAGTTTTTTGTATTTAAATTTATTATTTTCTTTATGCTTGAACGTTAAACACATTTGATTTATGATTTTCAATAATTTGCTTTCACCGATTTTATCCTGATTAATTATCTAGACTAGTCGGTAGTTAGAAGTACCCTTTATTAAAATTCAAAGCCTGATTTAATCAATTAATCTGAATTTGTGATTGTGTGTGTCGTAAGAAGACACGCAATGCTAGGGGTTTAGGATTAGTTAAAATAAATCTGTGATTGTGTGTGCCGTAAGAAGACACGCAATGCTAGGGGTTTATACCTTTGCTGAAATCAATTGCGAACTTAGATTAATCTTTAGGTTAGTCATGTTAAATCTTGAAAACAATATTTTTGATTACACAAATCTCAAAGAACCTGTGGTGGATTCAATGCCTTGATTTCCCGTCTCATACTCTTTAAAACATTTTATTTTGTTTTTAATTTGATTTTTAGTTTAGATATTTTAATTGATGTAACCCAATTTAAATTAGTTTAGATAAAAGTACTAGGAGCATTAGATAACCCAAAGGACATTACCATCCATTCATATAAACCATCTTGGGTTTTGAAAACAGTCTTCCATTTATCTTTATGTCTCATGCAAATTTGATGATATCCACTTCGCAAGTCAATTTTTGAGAAAATTGTTGCCCCATGGAGTTGATCAAGTCTAGGAATGGGAAACCGGTACTTGATGGTGATTTTGTTCACTGCCCTATTATCTATACACATTCTCCACGAACCATCTTTCTTGGGCACAAGCAATGCGGGTACAACACAAGGACTCACATTTTCTCTAATCAATCCCTTGGTCAAAAATTTATCCACCTGCCTCTGCAACTCCTCAAACTCCTTTGGATTCATTCGATAAACTGCCTTATTAGGAATAATAGCACCAAGAACAAAATCAATATGTGTTGAATACCTCGCATTGGGGGCAACCCTCCTGAAATGTCTTCTGTAACAACATCTTAGAACTCTTCAAATAGCCTCCACAACATGTTTTGATTTGACTCCAACATCACCAGAATCAAAACCATGGTCTGCTCTTGCATCTCTCCAAGGAATTCAGACTTAGTTAATAAGTTATTTTCATTTTCCTTGAGTTGCTTTCCACTTTTTGTTGCTTCTACAGGCCCTAGAATGATCTTCACACCATCATTCTCAAAAGAATAGGTGTTTTTGAAGCCATCATGGATGACTCTTCAATCATACTGCCACGGTCTTCCAAGTAGTGGTTGACAAGCGCCCATAGGGACAACCGCACATTCATTTTTATAAGTCTTTCCAATGGAAAAGTGAACTAAACTTCTTTTATCAACTCGTGCCTCATTTCCTCTTCGAGCCAAGAAAGCTTGTACGATTGCGGGTGTTTTTCAGTCTTCAAATTCAATTTCTCCACCATGGTGGTAGCAACTACTTTTTTGTAGCTTTCCCCATCAATGATGACATCACTAACTCTTCCATGGGAGGTGCACCTAGTATGGAAAATATTGTTTTGCTGCGGATCACCTTCCTCAACTGGAGTTGACTTCAAACTACGATGAATGACCAGGCTTGCTCTTTCGTTGCCATACGTACTCTCGTCATCATACTTCGGATCTCCATCTTCTTGGAAAAGCTCATCTTCACCGGGTTCTTCTCCTATCTCCTCAATAAGTGAAACTATTTTTGGATTCAGGCACTTTGAAGCGATGTGACCCAACCCCTGGCATTTAAAGCATCGGACAGTAGTTGAACGATTAGAATTTGTTGTTGCATCTAGTCTCCAAAATGACTTTGACACCATATCCTACTTCGCACTAACTCGTGAAGTAGGAGTTCCTTTGCAACACTAGTAGTGTTAGAAGAAACACCCTTTGCACTGCCCTCTTTGGTCCATGACCTACTTCCACTATTGTGATCTTCCTTCAATTGTCTTTCCACCTTCAAAAAAAGCTTCACCACGTCATTGAAGGTCCAATACTACTGTAACTGGACTATGTTGCATATATCACTTCGCAGGCCTCCCAAGTAACGCACAATAGTTTGCTCTTTGGGTTCATCAAGATCACATAACATTTCGAGATTTTCAAATTCTGTAGTGAACTCCTCTATAGATAAATCTCTTTGCTTGAAATTTTGAACCTTCAAGAAAGATTTTTGAAGATAATGATGTGGCAGAAACTTTTTCTTCAGTTCTTTCTTCATCTTGTCCCACGTCTTGATTCGTTTCTTTCCTTTGCGAATTCTCTGTTTCTTCAAATGTTCACACCAATGTGCAGCGTGTTTTTTTTTACTTAATAGCCACTAACTTCAACAAATTTGGGTAAAGAAAATTTGTTACAAGTGAAAGCTTGTGCAAAAGCCTAAGGGCCATAGACTCTGGAGTGTAGCAACAAAGACATGTGTAGTAGTCGGTAGGCTTGGGTATCAACAATGCACAAATGTAGGAGCTATAAGGAGTGGAGCAGAGTTCCAAATTCACTTGAATGTTTGTGAGTGGAATGGAGTGAAAGTGAGAGTGATGTTCAAGGCACACAGGTGGACTAGCAAAAGTATGACAGGACGTTCATACACTCTGATGTCTGAAGACATGCCAAGTGCTAACACATGGAGTACATTGTGGTGCCGACAACAGGGTCATTTGAAAATATGAAGACATTGAAAAAAGATGTGGTAGAATGTTGGTGTTAAATCATACGTACATTTAAAAAACTACGCACAAAAGGCTTCTGTGGAAATATTTTGAAGTTTATGACAGGACAGTGTCACAAGAACTATTTAAACACCGTCAGAATCTAGTTTATTTACGCTTGGTCTAATTTACTCATTTGAGTGAAATGAATTTTTAAACTATAAGCCCAACTTAAGTAGATATTGTGTGGTTAAGATGAAGAGCGGGGAGCTGCTCTGATGCATGGTTTAGTCAGGCTAAACAGGCCAGTTCTGAAATTGACCTGGAAAAGGATTGTGGGGGGACGAAACTGTGGTGTTAAAGATGGAGGTTCTCACCAGTGACAAACATGCCCTTTTCTAGTTGTTCGGCTAATGAAGAATGTCACGTTAGTGAAAATGATAGGGGCAATCTCCCACTTCCAATGCCTCCTCTTCCGGTTCATGCTCTCATCTATTGCTTGGAACCTTTAATGAGATGAAACCTCAGCTTCTTATTCTAAAGGGTAGAATGCATTCTTCTATGCTGTAACACCAAAGAGGCGGTTTTTCTTGTGGTCCTTATTCCTCTTAGTCCATGACACTATCTACCTTCCTTGTCCCAGTCATAAGTTCTGATTCTGAAATGCCAGTTCACTCAGATCAGAATATCTTAACGAGCATGTAGATTTCCCCTAGAAATCTCAACTAGTTGATATGCTTGAGTGGACTTTATTTTTCATGGCATTTATAGCTCATCCACCTGCACTTTTCAGCATTATGTCTAAGTTCCATCATTCACATGGTACCACTCTTTATAGTTAATTTATGCTAAGACTTAGTCTGAGAACAGCTTGCTTTATTAGTTATCAGAGTGAAATATAGTAGTTGTTGGATTCTTGTGAGAAGTTCTTCGTCCATCCAACTTTTAGTCTATAAGAACCCATGTATAAAGTATACTCTTTACACAGCATTCTTATGTTTGCATTTTTCTCTTTTTATCTCCTAGGCGGCTAGGTCCCTCGTGGAATTTCTTATGACATGAAAATGTCCTGTTCATATTGCTTGGCAATCTAAAACGCTCCCTTGTACTGTAAATTTTAATCGTGCATGTTCTTAAGTCATCAGCATTTAAACTTAATTTGCATTCTACAGAAGGCCTAACTTCATAGGCTATCGTGTTTAATTGTTTGATTAACATTTGTATCAAACAAAATTGTTACATCAGATCAAATCTTACAGGAAATTTTAGTAGATCTCCAAGATCTTGCAGTTATTTACTTATAAAATCACTATAAAGTAATTTAATTCACCAAAGACAATAAAATGAAACGGAAGCTCTTCACTGAATTATTGCAGACAACAAGATCCCTTTACTTCAAACTGGATTAGAGACTAGTTTCCATGAGGCCAACAGATTAGTTGCAAGGTGGTTGCAGAAATAAATGTAGCCACCTAATTGATGCAAACTCAGGAAGCTCCCATTGCCATAAACTTGAACTTGCAACTTAAAACATTCCTTCCTGAACAGTTCTTTTCATAAAAATGGATGCTAAATTTAATTTCAATGAAATTTCAAAAAAGCGATACTGGACCAAGTCTCCTACTTTCTCTACCTCTTCCTGCTCTCATGCACAAGGTACACATGTCACGTGAACTGCCATGTACTCGCTTCATTGCTGTCAATATTGGCATCATGATCAAATTCCTTATCCCTTCTATAGCGAGCCAGTGCTATTCAATTCTGTCCATGTCCTGGACTAAATTCTGTCCCTGTGTGTAGAAATGTTTAAGTTTCGTTAGATTGGTATGATCGTACACCATCTCTATTTCTGGATGCTACTCACGCCCGGTTATCATGCTAAGAGTACTATAAAACTCATGCAGAAATCAGACCTGCTCTTAGATCTGTCATGCTAAGATACCTTCCTTTAAACTCGTGCAGAAATCTGACAACCTTTTGTTGGTTCTATGTGCTATGAAACTATGAGTACTGTAAAACTCATGCAGAAATCAAATAATCTCTTGGATATGTAATGCTAATAGGACTGTAAGCCTGTAAGACAAACGCAGAAATGAGACTTCTTCTTAGATTTGATGTAAACTTGTTAGCTGGACAAATTTTGCAAAATAAATTATTATCTTAATAAATAACCATGTTAAGGACATTCTGATGCTCAAATCAACACTTGAATAAACTAAAAAAGTGAAAATCCATGAAAATAAATAATTATATCTTTGCATGAAAAGAAAAGAAAATTATACATTTCATGGTAAGAGATTGACACACAGATCCGTACTGAAGATACAATGGCCTCAGGAATGAATCTTTAACAAAGGAGAGGTAGCTGAACTCCATCTTTTCTTTTGCACATGCATGCTTGTTTGGGAGATCATAAAAAATCACACGTTCAACAACAATATCTAGTCCATGTAAAGTGAATTTGATGCACGCACAGGACGCAACTGAGAGACTGAGCGTGTAGCAAAAGTTTGTTGTGAGTGCACTGAGTCCAAATCTGTCACCTTAGTCTCTGCTAGGAACCTTGACATTGGCATGACAAAATCAGACCTTTGTGGCCTCCTTTCATTCAACTTCTTCTGAGGCATCTTGTGTGCTTCGGCTACAACCTTCACCGCTTTGTGGCTCCTGCAACCCGACAACATGCCAGGCCGGCGTTTTGGAACTTCTTTGCTCATTTCTACCTTGGTACTAGTGTTTGTGTTTTTTGCGCAAGCAGTAAGTACCTCAGGATTAACAGTTATTGACTTTTGTTCTTCACAATCTGAGGCCACTGAAAAATTGGCAGCACTAACAGTAACAACGCTCCAGTCAATGCTTACTTCGCTAGGTTCATAACATGTACTTGGGCTCATACAGCCAGACGTTCCGTCTGATCCTTGGCGTCCGAGAAATGGATTTATATTGCTTGATAAGCTTTTGATTTCAAATAAGTTCGAACTCGAATCACTATCATTGTAATCCTCGACTTTCATTCCTCCACCAATGCTAGGAATTACTTGAGTATCCTCAACCCTGGGATTGGCATCCCAACTCAACATGTTCAACCTCTTCTCTAGGCTCAAGGCTATATCCTCCTTGTCCAATACAGGGGACCCAAATACTTCTAGTGATTTGCATCCAGCCTCGACTTCAAACTGCCTCTCCAGTTTCAGATTTTCTATACCAGAATTTGGAGTAGCAAAACTAAAACCATCAAAGTTCTTGGATGGATTTTCTTCTGCAAGCCAGGATTGGGGGGGTAATGTGGTTTGCTTGATGTTGATGGGTGCTTTAGAGATCACTCTTCCATGAACTTCTCCCACCTCAAAATTTTTCTTGTGATATTCATCAATGTCAACAAATTTCTTACCGGCACAAACGCAGTTACATCCTAGTGTGGCGAAAAATCTCTTACCATTCGATTTGTATTGTCGACTAGGAGACGGTTCTCTTAAAACACCCATTAACAAAGTGCTTTGGATGTTCCAACTCACTTCAGAGCAAGTACTAGGAGTTCCTGGTCTCATATTTGACTTCATTTGATGCACAACAATCCTGTCATCTTCCTTAGGGTGGAGCTTCATTCCAACCTTCTCCCTTATCCTAATTTTTTCCTGTTCATCCATTTTACTGTTGAAGTACTTCTCTGCACTGAAGACACTGATTTCCCCATCAGGCTTTTTTCTTCCTAGGCTTGCTTGGTAAAATGGTTCCACCGGGATGGTAATGGTGGGTGACAGGTTCTCTGCTGATTCTGCGAGTTTTAGTACAAAGGCTTCTTCATTGCCATTAAGGTAAGAAGAAAATGAATAATCCCGGGAATTTCCGTAGGACAACGTATTGGAGAGGTTTTCATTGTAGGTTGATGCAGAAGTGACCATTGCCATGGGGTTTAAGGAGTTCATCTTTACAACAAACAAAGGCACTGAGATGGAACTTAAAGAGCTAGCTAATCTTTATAAAAACACTTGAAAGGTGTGATAAGGAGAAGAGACACAAGAAAAGAAATTTGGTTTTGGGATCTTATCAAGGAGAAAAATAAAGAGAGACCAACATGAGTCGATGAGTGCTATGAGCTTCTGACACTCTTAATATTACTCTTTACAACACAAATCATTCAAGTGAAGCACAAGGTGGTTGACCAAAGTATAGAGAAGAAAATAGTTAAAGTTCAAAGAAAGCTTGAGATGATCTTGCAAGAGCCAAAGAAAAAACCAAAAGGGAGGGAAGAAACCAGTGAGCTTTTCAAAAGAAGCAATGATGTAGGTGATAGGGCCTCTACCAAAAAGGAGGAATTTGGTTTATTTAGCTTGACAGGATGAAAAGAGATGAGGACTTCTCACTGGCAGAGAACAATAAGATAGACAGGAAAAAGAAGAATTTTTTTCTCTCTTCAACTAGTGAGATTTGGGAGAACACAAACCTGGAAGGGCTTCATAATGCACATGTAAGAGTATTCGGGTTGCAAAGGCACTAACCCAATTTTAATTCTACTAACCGGGGTCAAAGTTTTCGGGTGGGGGTCGAGTTGGATTTGGGTTGCACCCTATGCGCTTGAAACCGAGGAGTGTAGTTTATAACAGTGCTAGTGATCCACAACTTGCCAAACCCTACTAACTAATCCAGATCAGTTGACATGGAATTCCCTGCTTGGTTTACAGAAAATCAACTGCAAACACAAATAATTTTTCGAAAACTTCAAAGAAAAATAAAAATAAAATTATAGCGATTGCAGAGTTTGCTTTAGTGACAACTTGACAGTCTATTCAACCATTTCCTCCAACACTATCACCACCACCATCAACCACCGTCACCACCACGCAACCATCTTTGTTACCACCACCACTACTTGTACTATCACCACCATCAAAACTACAATCACCACCAATATAAGCACCACGATGTAACAATTAATCATTATCTTTTGGGAAATATGATTTCCCACTTCTAGTCTACAATTTCCGAAATTGGTAGATTTATGGGCACAGGACATAGGTACCATGGAGATGAGCATTTTTTCATTAAGAATTATGAATGAAATGCAAGAACAGAGGTTTTGGCAGCGAAAATAACACCATTCAATATTGTCAGAGAAGAGAATCACAAATCATAGTTCTTCTATTGCCAAAAAAAAAAAGTGGAACTAGTGATTGTTCATTGAACAAATATGTGAAAGTAAGTTACAAAAAGGGCCATTTAAGAGACTCTTCTACTCACAAACCATGCATTTGACAAGTACAAACAATTCATTTGCTTGCTGATAGCTATAATCAAAGTGGGTAGAAGACTCTGCAGCTTTCTTGGTGATCTGCTGGAAAAAACTCGTCGGTGATCTCAGTACTAAAGTGTTCCTTAAACACGCTCTAACAGGTGGCTCTGAAGTGCAAGGTTGATTCTTCTAGGCTGGGAATCAATTGAGCCAATGGTTCCATCTTTCAGATAGTATGACACCCATTTTTTTCAATCATTGATTGCAGCTCATGCTGTGTCATAATGTAGATTGGTACGAGTCCACTTCATCTTCACTAAGGATTCCCTGCAACAAATTCAATCAATTAGTAATTCTATTAAGATGAATTTAATTAATGAAATTGTTATTGTATAGCTATCGGAAAACCAATATTAGGAACAGCATAAGTTATTTAATCATTCTTACCATCTTGGTCATGTCCATTAGTGTAGATCCCATATTGTCGAAGTATGTACAAAGACTGGACTGGGAAGGAGGCACTTCATGAGTTATACCCAGAAAAACAAATGCCATTAATCCTCCAGGTACTAGTTCTTGAGCCCTAGCATGCAAGAATAACTCTCTGTCCTCAGTGAATTGAGCTGAATAAGCTTCCACAACTTCCTTCAATGCTTTTCCGTAACTAATTCTCCCTTTGTTCCATGCAAGAGACTTCCTGTCTAATACTACATTTGGAACCTTATACATCCAATGAAATGAATAAGATGTACTGGCAAAGAGGCCTTGGGAATTACTGTGGTGTGGAAAGCTCTTGGTACTCCAGCCTCGAAGTAGTTCGTGTTGGGAAGGAGGGACTCAATGAGTGTTGAAATAATTGGAGACGTGGTCACTGAAGTACACTTGGAATTCAGGAACATCAGAACTGTTTTTTGTATTGAGCTCTACAGCTTCAACTACATTCTGTACTACCATGAATATTGGGTCCACTGGAACATCCGAAATCAGCAATAGTAAAGAGGTTTGAAGAAGCAGACCCTTGCATATCAAGCTTCTCTGAGATCATCTCATCAATCATTTCCTTTGCCTTTTGAACTCCTCCCCTCTGCACAATTTTACCAACAAGCATGGTTGCATTCAGTATAATGGATTGGTAAGGAAAGCTGATTCTTAATGTTTTTAAGCTAGAGAGTGCAATAATAAAGAAGAATACCGATATGAAGATTTGTTACTGCAGCTGTATGTGCCATCACCTCCATTCATGGGGAAATGATTCTGCTGATACATTTTCCATCTCTCCAAATTAATTTGATTCTCATTTTGCTTACTCTTAGTTGCTTACTTGATTGTTTTTCAGTAAGAAAACCTCTGGATGTATATATAGATTGCTAGTAGTTCAGATTTGAACTTCAACGTCTTTTTTTTTTTTTCAAAACAAAACAATAACGATAAAATACAATACAATAGTAAGATCGATCTGTATAAGTCAATGTGAATTGCTAAAAACGTCATGGATATTAATTATGTGTGTTTATTGTCCTGATAAACAGAAGATATACTGCACAAAATCGGCATGATGTTTCGACATGATACACTTTCTGGTTGACAACCACTCCATGGTAATTGTGAAACAGGAAACTGTTCGGACTTTTGTTTAAAACAGAAAACTGTTTGGACTTCTGGAAACTGATCTTGAATTGTTCTACTCAAGATTATGAAAAACCTGGGTCTAATGGATAAACGGGTCTAGCTCGAAGAAGTTTGGTAAACATGGTTTGAGGCAATTAAACATTCGAAGGGCACCTAGCTAGGTTGAAATTGGTCAATGCTTTGGGAAAAAGGCTTTCTGAGTTTAGCGAGGACGATGCAATGGCTTTGGTCCCTTATCTAGATGGGATTGGGTGGCGGGGAACCCAGGTTGAATATGTGAAAAAGGATTTGCAGAAGATGATGAAATCAGTTTGGCTGAATATCTAGATGGGATGGGGTGGTGTATTATGCAATTAATGTTGTCAACTTCTGCTGTGTGAATTTCTGTTTTTTATTTTTATTATTATTATTATTTTTTTTTTTATGAGCAAACTGGATTGGATAGAGAACGCCCTTGATTAATTAGTTAAAAATAATAAGTTATGCCATTGATGTAGCTCATTTTGAAGATATGCTGAGTTAGTGGTATGAAAGCCACAAGTACATTGACAAAACTTGATGCTTAATCTTGAGGAGCACAGTGTCATCGCATACGGGACCTTTTTGCATGCTAATTTGTATACTAACTCGGATGTCTTGGCTGAATACTGTAGCAAACCGTTGAAGATGGTACTTGCTTTCAAGTCTTAAATATCAATCGGGGCAACAGAAAAATTGAAACAATCTTGCATGTATAATCCTGAAACTTTCTCCAACATCTGTTCAATGTTCTTTACATAATAGCAGTGACATTATAATGGCCCTTATTACAGCACTTCTATCGGCTAGCAAAAGGAAATATCTAAGAACTGTGTAACAAACAAATCAACTTGTTTGAACAGAGGTTGTTGCAAGTCCATCTGGAAATCGGCTTCACCTACTACCTGCTCTTCCAGCAATCTGTTTCATTCGAGTAGCTGGAATTGGAACTATCTGATCTATTTCAAAAGACTCTAGAAAATTACCCTCCTGATGTTTCAATCAAAACTCATCCCCACAGCATCTCTAGCCACTAGGAGATCAAATTCATTGCCACCGTCATTAAACAATTTAGCATGCTGACTCCGAGCCAGCTACATAAATAATGCGACTACAGTGCTGGCAAACTTCTCAATAGCCAACGTCGCCGCAAATATCTCTTCATTTTGAACTCAACCGCGCAATCACCCAAATGAATGTTTTTAAGATCTCCCAACAGCGTCTTGGCTTCCACTGACATAGGTTTGAACCTTCATAATGGTTTTCAGCCAACTCATCCCCAATCTGAGAGCACATCTTAAGAATGACAAGCTGGATTCGAGTGCTTTTCACCATTTTGGTTTCAAATCAAATTGGATAGAAACAAATCATCTGGGATTACTGAATGAAGCTCATGTAATTTGGAGAAATCAGAGAAAACATAGCATATGGATATGATTTGAGAGAGAGAGAGAGTAAAGAAGGGAGTTAAGGAAGGCTTTGCAGTGTAACAGGGAAGGCACTATAATCACTTCTCTTGTAGTCTGTTGGCTTGTAAAGTAAAAGCATGGGCTTGCTCCACATTTTGACAAATCCACACGCACAGAAAAACCTAAAGAAACACCCAAAGGATCTCCTAAATCTTTTAGATAACCTCTAGAGACCAATTTTCAGTATCCAAGCGCCTACATAGCTCAGTCATAATAGTAAACCGGAGAGACATGTTTCTCGCAATAAAAAATGCCTATAGATATTCAGAGAATAAATTATACCCATTCACAATATAACCTGACAGTTTGAGGAGAGATGTCTTGGATGTATAAACTATAAAATTAAATAAAGCTCACTGTACATAAGAAGTTCACATCAAAAGACTGTAAATGTCCTAACCATCAGGTCATTGTTCTATCTCCTTTAAAAATGTTCACGTTTGGCTTTGCAGCCATCTATCTCCTTTGAATGGCCTTTCCAGCTGAAAAACCTACATATTTGTTTCTATCCCAAATTATCACCTTAAAGTGGGGGTGTCTACAACCCAGTACTGTTTGACAGCTACCAGTATCTTCTCACTGATGAGGGGACCATCTTCATGGTCAATCATTTTGGTATTCCATCTCATCCCACTAACAATCTTGTTCACCTTCACCAGCTCATCAACATTGTCTCGTATTATGACTGCCCCTTCTGGCCGCAGAATACGGTCCATCTCTAGGAGTATGTCTTCAATGTTGCATCTGGTTTGGTTCATATTATGTCAGAGAGTCATCAATAATTATAAACAAACAAATAGGCTTGAACAGAGTTTCAGTATAAAATAGAACCAATATTTTATTGGTTTAAGACTATTGAATTGATCGCTTGGTGCTTGGGACTTGGGACCAAGGATTGTGTTTTACGAAAAGAAAAATGGGCGAAAAAAAGTTACATATTTAGAAGGGTTTTTTTTTTTTATTTCGAGGTTTTTTCCGTAAATTTCGGGGGTTTTTTTTTCGTAAAAATACAAAAACTTGCTACCCAAGCTTACATTTTTTTAGGGGTTTTTGGAAAAATTTCGGGTTTTTTTTTCTAATTATTTATTGATTTTTGAAACCGCCCCCTAATTTTCTAATTATCATTTCTTCTGCTTATATATTGATTTTTGAAACCACCCCTTGATTTTTTAATTATATACCGATTTCATGTTTGTTTCATTTCTTGGTATTTAGGCTTTGTTTAAAGTGTTTAACAGAATTTTTTACTTGCATCTTATTTTTTTCTACATATTTCATATACCCTCGAAATTCATTATATATATTTTATGTATCCTCGAAAACTTTTACATTTTTTCTTTATACACCAAAATATTTCTCGAAATATTTTTTAAAATCAGGAGACCGAAATTAACTCGAAAAATGAAATCACAATCCTTGCTTGGGAGTTGGGACGATAATAAACCATGGAACTACATATAAGATTTTTTTATATGAGAGATACCATGGCAGAGCTTAATGCTGAGGGTTTGTCTAAACAACAGAACCCATCACAGCATGAACTACATTCCTTTACTTGCAAGTAACACCATGCTGATGTTACACATGTGAACGCCGTATGCATTAGGGCTGAACAAAAAACCGATCAAACCGATTGGTTCGGTTTAAATTCGGTTCGGATCCGTTTCAGTTTTAAAAATTCAAAACCGAAGTGGTCGGTTCGATTTCGGTTTCTATGTGATTTTAACCAACCAAACCGAACCGACCAAATATATATAATAAATAATATATATTTTATATATAAATAATATAGTATGTTTAAAATATTCGGTTCGGTTCGATTTTAGTCGGTTCGGTTACGATTTGCATAAATTAAAATCGGTTCGGTTCACGATTTAGGTGAAAAACCGAACCGACGGTTCGGTTTTCAACCCTAGTATGCATAAAACAAAGAGAAAACCAAAGTAAACTTGATAATGTAGATGGCATGCAAAGAAAAGCTTTGAACAGACTTACTTTTCCTTGTACAAGCTGAAAACACTGTGAGCATGAATGAGGTCATATGTACGTGGATATGTTGAGAACGCTTCACACCTGAAATGAAGCATAAAATTAGACATGCCAGGAGAAAGATGAAAATTTAAGAAAGGATAGGATTGATCGTGCTTGCAATGAATATTTTAATTTTTGTGGAGGAAAAGAAGTACAAACTTGGGCAGAAAGTGCCTATTATACTAAGAGGTCATATCAACAGGAGGAGGACTTCAGCTTGCAACAGATCAATTTGGTATAGCAGGCAGCCTACATATGTAGAGTATCTGTGTTCCAACAGCAACCTCTCGTAAAAGTAACAAAGGATGTCCATAAGATCAACACAGACATAAGTTTTTGCCTGTGTTTGAATCATGCCTATTCCATGGGAAAGATGAAAATTATAATAAGAGCAAGGTTAATCATGCTTGCAATAGTGTTTTCAGTATTTGTGAGCAATCTCATCAAGTTTACCATTATTTCTCTAAGAGGCCATATCAAGTTGATCTGATTTGCAAGATAAAGTCCTTATGGTCAAGTGGCCAGAAATCAACACAATAACCAAGGCTGATCTCCTACGCTAAATCCAAGAAACTATCATTGCTAAATACACAGAAAACAGATGGGAACTACTCACTAATAGTTACATAAAGCATACATCAAGTGTTTTGAGCAGGATGACGAGATTTATTTTTTGGGGATCAAAAAAGTAAAATAAATTCCTCCAGGAGTTAGAAAATATACCAGTCATGGTATATGCCAATCAATCCTCGCTCGTATATGACACCCAGTGTATTCTTCTCAGCAATTGTTGGCACGGCATTCATTACCCATAATTTGGAAGAATCAATTGCTGCCGCGAAACTTCCAAACCCTGCATTCATATCCATAATGTTGCGGTATCTCCCAGAATCGATGATATTAATTATCTTCTTGTAAGCATGTAAATGCTTCATCCAAACTTTCTTGTCTTCCAGGTATGTCTCAACTGAGACTCCAGCAATAGATCCACTAGCTATTCTAGGAGGGACAGCACTGAGCCTTTCAGGAAAAGTTTTCAGCTCTCCTCCAGACACTTCATCTTGACTTTCCACTACACGATAAGGGGTTATGCATGGCTCCATCTTTTTGTACCTAAAGTGTCAGAAAAGATAAACCTTAAATATAAAAAGAATCCCACAGAAAACAAATAAAATGATAACTTCTATAAAAACAGACAGAGAAATGCATGTTGTTATGAAAAGGAATATTTTTTAGGGTATGGTTGCAAAGAATTTGATTCTCAGGTAAGTAGGGTGCACTCATTTGTGATCTCATATTGGAGTTAGATTCTAAGATTTCTTACCACGTATGGAAATTAGATGATTTGGGGAGGGACCAAAGAATTTGATGCCCGCAGAAATGAAATTGCATAACCATCTTCAACCTCCCGTCTTCTCTCCTCCTTCCCTCTCCCCTTTTCTCCCCCTCTTCCTTCCAACCAAACAAACCTTACATTTTATTGAGAACATTATAGTGTTAGTGCAAGTATAAAAGAAACATAAAAATCCCAAGCAAGCTATGATACAATCTTTGGCACCATCCCATAGTAAAAAAAAGAAAAGAAAAAAGGAGGCCCTTGTACAACCTTATTTCATATTTTTTTCATTCTGTGTCTGCTAAATTTTGAAATAACTAAAAAGAAATAAAATCCAAGAAACTCAAGATGGGCACCAGATGGAGAAATCAACTTTCATCAATAAAAATGAGGTTTTCACAAAGAAACCCTAAAGTGAGAAGGTTGCATGACCACTGAAAGAAGATACATGCAGACCATACAGTATAAAAAGATTGGTCTAATCAAATAAACTCCTGAAAGACTACCTCAAACGTTCACCCAATGCCAAGAGCTTTGATTTCCTTGCAAATGGAACCCACCTATCTCTTTCCTTTGAAAATATGACTGTTTCTTTCTTTCCACAGCATCAACAAAACTGCCAGCAGAAGTCTGTCCCAGAGGCCACATGATCCACAAAATGCCATATTACGGCAGAAGTCACTTATTTAATTTGATATCAAAATACAAAAGTGAACTACTGTCTGCTACCTGTATCCTAGAGTGGTCTTTTTCATAAAATAAAAAAATTACAGAAATTAGCTAGGAATAAAATGGGAATCTTTACTTAGTTCTCTGCTGGCCGTGCAGGGCGCACTCACATACAACTGATATATGTCGTAGGGCCACTTCCTTCCCCCAACTTGAAAGAAGCAGTCCTGGAGATTACGGGGTTGGACCATAAGAAAGGAAATGTTGGCCTCTTAACTTGCATTTGTAATGGCTGTCCAACACCGCAATGAAAACCCACACCAAAAACTTTCATCGATCCAAGAACAAATGGACAGAACAAATGTCCAAATCCAAGAACAACTCAGGTTGCAGTTGTACTTTCGAGAATATGAGACTCATAATGCATAAATTATGCTGAAAATTCCTCCAACTGATGGTCAGCAAATAAGTTCCAAGTGGACTGATATTTTCAAAAACGACAAAGGAATGGCAAGGCCCTAAAGAAATTCTTGGAGGTTTGAGGAACTCTTCATAGGTTTGCAGTTGACCCTTTGTCGAACCAATGCAGGTGGTGTTCTGGGCTTACCATAATATAAATGGCCATGGGTTTGAGCCCAAGAAAATAGGAGGTGTTAAGCATGATTCACAAAGTCATCCACAAAAGGCAATATGATGCTTTTAAGGGATTCTAAAGGCCAAGGCTTGCAACCATCTCCGGATTCCAAGTGAAGCAGGAGGATATATTGGCCACCATAGTCTCCAATATGCAGATGACACAATTCTTTTTCTCAATCACACAGTTGAGGAACTAAGGTGCACTCAGTCAAATCTTATTTGGTTCATCCCAACAAACATAGGGTGATGTGGAACCTGATTCACAAAGTCATTCGCAAAGGGGGGGCATGATAGCTTCTCAAAGATGGATTCAAAAGGCCAAAGATTCCAACCATATCTCTGGATTCCAAGTAAATCATAATCCAAGTGAAGCAAGAAGGTATATTATTTTCCATTCTCCAATCTGGGGATGCCATAACTATTCTCCTTCTCTCAATCTTATTGTTGAGGATTGAGGAATTAACGTACACGTGGTCCACTCATATTTGGTTCTTTCTTTGAAATAGCACCGTTGACGATGAGGAATTCTTGAACACTATTGAGGAATTAAGGTACAGCATATACTCGTTCCATTCTTATTTGGTTCAAATCAGTATCAGGAATCAAAAAGGATAATTTTCATAAAATCTGCAATTATCACATATATATAGCCACTCTTATACCCGATTGGTGTCATTTCCCTGTCTAAGTGAGCTTGTAGCTTTGCTTGTTTGCCAAGCAGGTGTCTCCAGGAGTATTTCTCCCAATTAAATACTTAAGTTTCTGCATAGATTATAAATAAAAGGACCAAAAAGCATGGCATCACGTGGTGGAGAGGATTAGAGACAAGTAGATCTGGAAAAGGAGAAGCATTACAAAAGTTGGGCAGGTTACCCTCCTAGCACCCTATATTTGTTATGTCAAAAACCAACTCACATATATATAGCCAAAAGATCAAGAAGATTTTCCTTAGGGAACCTCCTCGACTACAAATGATTCCATCTTATTAGTTGGGATGGGGTTTGTAGGCCTAAATAAAAAGGGGTTGGGAATAACAGTGAAGGAATTTAATCGCCTTTGCTTGAAAAGTGGTTATGGAGATTTGGAAGCAGTATGGTTATGGAGAAGAAATGTGGCAGCAAAACTTAGATAATTATGGATGGTTCACCAGCCAATCAACTCCTCATAGGTGTGTGCAAGGAGAGTCGTCATGAACCTCAAATCCAAATTGCATGTCTTTTGAGGTAAACAATGACTTTAAGCTAGAATTTGACGAAGTATTCAATATGTTGATAGCTAGTTTCACTTCTGTCTCGGAAGAGCAGGTTTCTTGGACTATAGATCCTCATCATCATTTTAATGACTAGGGACTCCAAAAGGTTGCAGCTCGGATTGGTTTGCAAGAGAATGTTTGAATCCTGCTGCTGATTCATCGGTTTGGGACCAAACAAAAAGACTCGGTGTTAAAAGCTGCTAAGATTATTTGCCATTAGCGCAAATCCAAGCCCAGCAGGTGATGATAGAACACTTTTCGGCTTTGCGTCTATGGAAGAAACAAGTTCAACCAAAGACAAATTTCTTGGTTTGGGTGTTAGCGCTTTGTAGGGTCTTACAATCAACAAGCGTTGCTTGTGTGAAGAAGTGTTGTTGCTTGTGTGAAGCTGATGAATTAGGTTTCTTTTAGGAATAGTATTTCTTAATTATATTCTAATAAAATCTATATAGTAACAATCGAAATAAGGACATTGTTTCTTATTAGAATATATAATAGGACATTGTTTTTTATTAGGTTTAGGTTTCTTTTTTGTTAGAGAAGTTAGGTTAGTTATAAATAGGAGCATAAGTGGTTCATTGTAATCAGTTGAATATTTTATTTCTTAATTATTTTCCTTTAATTTTATCGTGGTTAGTTCGATTTGTTAGCTTATTTGAATCATTGTTCTATTTATTTCGATTATTGTTCTTTTATTTTATCAATTGATATCAGAGTTGAACAATTTTTTTTATTTTGTTCGATTTTTTTTTTAAATGACAGAAGAAAAGAGACTACATGAGGATGTACGTGATATTCGCATAATTCAGGACACCACTAAAGGCAGAATTCAGGGCAACAATAAAGGTAGAGTTCGCAGAATTCAGGGCAGACATAGATTGGATCTTTGACAAGGACATGGGACAGACCCAAGCAGCACCATTGGCAGCGCCACAAGGGCCTGCACCTAGCACCATCAATGGCGGCACCAAAGGCCAACAACCCCTCCCCACTGTCGATCGCCTAGTCGCCTCCCCACGACCTCCCAAGGCGATACAAATATAAACCCTCACTGCAACGTTCGCCACATGCCATCGTCCAACCAAATCAATCACATCACCCCCACTTTCACCGCCGATCGAAAGCTTCCCCACTTTTAGGTCAACCATCCAGGCCGATCACTGATCACTCAACACAACCAGTCTCCTTCGATCAACCACCAACTCAGCCTCATTTCAGCTTCGATCAAATCTCTGCCTCAGTCAATCGACCTTCTCACAAAATTGCCCCTCACCTTGTTGTTCCTTCACCCTCAATCGTCTTGTCCGACCCCCTCCTCAAACCACTCGGCCTCTGTGGAAACCCCTTCCCTCCATCCCAGCCCTTCCTTCAGTCAATTGACTTCCCTCACACTTTCTTCTTGTTTCTGTCGATTTGGGAAAGAAGAAAGCCCAACTTTCATCCAAGTCTTTGCTGAAAATTTTATATCCAGTCCCTGGCCCTCAAAGTCTATGGGCCCTTTATGGTATTTATACGCCACGCATTCGTTAGTACCACCTATATTTCGGATCCAATTTGGAACACTTTCGTGGCTAATTTTGGGGAGAAGTTTGCGTGCCTTATTCAATTCATGAAGTGGGTATCCTTTGCGAACCAACGAATGCCTTTGGCTGATTACCCTAATTGAAGACATATATAAAAAGACAACTTCCTTGGTTGATGACAATGGCGGAGAATTGGTCGTCGATGATATTTAAGATTTAGGAAACAAAAAAATTGTGATCTCCGGAAAACCTATTCACCCCTATTGGCATTCCTTGATAATGAAGATACAGTGGCTACAAACATTTAAATGTATTTACCAAAATCACTATCTTTTTCCACCTCTACATCCTATCATCCTCAACAAACATGTAAAAAAAAATACCTCATATTTTCATACCAGTCTTTTCTGTCAATAAGGGATAGATCAATGAAAGGTTTTGAATGAAAGTTCCGGTGGGTCAGTGTAGCCACTGTTGAAGGGGAAAGTAGGATGATGAACCAATTGGGTTGGAGATAATAAAATTATGTTTGAGTCATGGTTTTCTTTATTTTTCTTTTCCTTTCAAATTGTCGTTGTATCATAACTCTATTTGTTCAAGAACACAATCTAAACTGACAAAGGAGAGATACAAGATAACAGGAGAGAGATATACAGAAACAGGAATATAATCAACTATTTGCATACAAACAAGATGTTTTGAAGATGTCTTCTTCAAACTGTAAATACAATCGTGGGCTCTCCGAGTGTTACCTCTCAAATGGTGCCTTAACACGATTCTAAAAACATATCTTGGAAAAGTTTTAATGAAATTTAACAGATATATGAATATGCTTTTATTGAAAATTAAAAATAATTTACAGGAGACTTACAGGATAGGAGAGGAAAGCTTACAGGAATAAAAGTCTTAGGGATACATAGCAAGATTGGGGTTCTAATTCCGTCTGTCTTACAAAAGAAACTTAGATGCTTATTTATATTTGAAATTTCATGATGCATAGAACAATCGATAAAACTTCTTTTTTAATAGTTGAATAATTGATCTGTACAAAATTCCAGATACCAGAATGGTATCAGACCAATTGGATTGTTGTAGAATCAGGTAGGCGCTGTTTGAAGATACCAACATACCCTTAGTTTGACGCATCTGTTTCTACAATCTTGAAGGCATTGGGATTTGAGATGCCTAAACAAGGAAGACTCTTGACTTGGGCTTTAACTTGACGCACTATTTGAGAATGAGCTTCAGCCCATGGACCTGAATTTTTCTTAAGTCTATTGTAAAGGGGCTTAAGTAAAATACGGAGGCTTTTATAAAAATCAACAACATAATTTAAAGATCCAAGAAATCTTTGTAATTGGGTTTTATCCCGAATTTCATCAGGAAACTTGTCTGCAAAATCAATTGCTCTTGAAATGGGAGTGACCATACCATGAGAAATCTTGTGACCTAGAAATCTAACATTTGTTTGAAAAAGATTGATTTTGGTTGGAGATAAGACCAAACCATTGTTGCGAATACATTTTTCAAATTGATACAAGTGTTTCCAATGGGCGGCAACCGATTCAGAGAAAACGAGTATATCATCGATATACACAATTGTAAATGGGAAAAAGGAGAGAGAATTTCATTCATGATATTCTGAAATTCACTCGGTGCATTCTTGAGACCAAAGGGAATTACATTCCATTCGTAATGTCCAAAGGGAACATTGAAGGCGGTTTTGTACCGATCCTTAGGATGAATCTGAATTCGCCAAAATTCAGATTTCAAATCAAACTTAGAGAATACACATGCAGAGTGTAGTCTCTTAAGAAGATCTCTTTGATGAGGAATGGGATATCTGATCCATTGTAAAACCCGATTAAGGGGCTTATAGTTGATAACCAGTCGAGGACTTCCTCTTTCAAGCTCTACAACTTTTCTGACATAAAAAGCTGACCAACTCCATGGTGACTTGGCGTAGTTTTGAGATGTTCTTGGTATTGGACAATCTGGGATTGTAATTTAGGATCTTGAATTTGTTCTTCAATTCTTTTATACACAATTTCTTGTTTAAGAGAGTTTCAATGTTGTTGTTTCTGAGAAATGAAGTTAAGAAATTGAACCTGTCGATTCATTTGATTAACTTCAAATATTTCAGGTTTAAACAAAAACTTAAACTCGACATCAATGCCTAAATAGGTAGCTTTAATACCATTTTTAGTAACTGTAAACGGAGAAATCGCAGCTATAAAAGGTGTTCCTAAAATCATTTTCTGTTCCATGTTTTGAACAAGGAGAAAATGTTGCTTGATACAAACTTCGTCTTTACAAATGTGTGCATTTGTATTAGATTTTTAATTGAGAATTGTTTGTGGTATACAATTTTTGGTTTGTGATGGTAAAGTATTGTGCTGGAACAATACCTTCTTGGATACAGTTTATGACTGCTCCTAAGTCAATCAGGGTAATAGTTGATATCAAGATTTCTTTCTTGATAAACAAATGGACAAACACATACCATTTCTGGATAATCTCCTAATGTGGTATGCATTGTTTGAGAGTGCATAAAATTGAGGTTTAGGCTCTTCTTCTTGAGGGACGTCGTGAGGGACAGGCTCCGAAGAAGAAGCTTGGTAAGAAACTGTTTGAAGATCTTGGACTTTAAGATCTAATAACAGTTGAGATTGTTTAAGTAAAGCAATATCTTTTTTGATACCTTAGGTGAACAACAAGCCATTTTACAAGCAATTAAAAATGGCCCTGATGGTCAGCCAATGAAAACTGCAACTGGTCAATTTATTCCTTCTTGACTCTGTAATCACTTTGATTGTTAGCATATTAAAACACTTTATGGGAGATCCAGGTGAATTTCAAGGTAAATCAAAAGATTTGCTAATGGTCACAAATGTCCAACCCTTGGCCATTTCCGATGGTATAAGGACATTTTCCTCAAAAAGTTATGCAACAAGCTGAAGCAAGTAATCCTTTTTGGAAACGAAAATTTCTTTCAGGTTTACCTGCTCTCTTTGCAGAAACAGTTCGGAATAAATTACAAGGAATGTATTAAGGAGATATTCCATATGAACGTCTTACATATGGCGATCTCATTTCTTTTATTAATAAATGTGCTCTGCAAATATGTAATGATCTTAGGCTAAAGCATCAGCTTAAGAAGCAACATATTCATGGGCCTAAAGAACTTGGTGATTTCTGCCAGCAATATGGATTTGAAGACTTTCGAGTACCCAATTCGAAATCACAATCAAAGCAGCTATACAGATCTCATCCAGCAAGACAGTACAAATCTAAAAAACCTTATGGGCCTAAACAACGCAAGAATTTAGATAAGTACTACAGTAAACCCAAAAGGCATGGGACTCATAAGCCCAAGCTTGAGCAATTTAAAAAATAGCACAAGCCCAATCCAACTTCAAAGTCTGTTTGCTTTAAGTGTGGACGTCCAGGTCATTATGCAAAAAATTGCAGAACGACCCAAAAGATTCAAGCTTTACAAGCCCCTGAAGACATAAAAAACATGTTTCTCAATGTTTTAATGGGTTCAGAAGCTGATTCTTCTGATGAAGAGTTTCAATTCTTCAATATCAATCGTTTCATGTCAGATTCAAACATTTCTGACAATTCTGATGCATGTGCAGAAGCCTGCCATTGCAAAACTGTCAATATGTTGTCTAACAAAAATCAATCTAGCATCATGTTAGATTTTGTTGATAAAATTGAAGATCCCAGTCTTAAAATTGAATACCTTCAACACATTAAGACATCAATCACCAAGCCAAAAGACATGCCTGAGGTTGTTAACCCTTTCTACAGTCACAAGGAAGCAATAAACAGATTCAAAAGATCGTCTACTGCCTCATCCCCTGTCAGTATCTCTGACCTCCAACATGAAGTAAACAATATCAAAAAGGATATTGCTTTACTTAAACAATTTCAATTGTTATTAGATCTTAAAGTCCAAGATCTTCAAACAGTTCCTTACCAAATAACTTCTTCGGAGCCTGTCCCTCACGACGTCCCTCAAGAAGAAGAGCCTAAATACGCACTCTCAAACAATGCATAGCACATCAGGTGACTATCCAGAAATGGTATGTGTCTGTCTATCTGTTTATCAAGAAAGAAATCTTGATATCAACTATTGCCCTGATTGACTCAGGAGCAGACATGAACTGTATCCAAGAAGGTATTGTTCCAGCACAATACTTTACCATCACAAACCAAAAATTGTATACCTCAAACAATTCTCAATTAAAAATCATACAAACTTACAAATGCACACATTTGTAAAGACAGTTTGTATCAAGCAGCATTTTCTCCTTGTTCAAAACATGGCACAGAAAATGATTTTAGGAACACCTTTTATAGTTGCGATTTCTCCGTTTACAGTTACTAAAGATGGTATTAAAGCTACCTATTTAGGCATTGATGTCGAGTTTAAGTTTTTGTTTAAACCTGAAATATTTGAAGTTAATCAAATGAATCGACAGGTTCAGTTTCTTAACTTCATTTTTCAGAAACAACAACATTTAAACTGTCTTAAATAAGAAATTGGGTATAAAAGAATTGAAGAACAAATTCAAGATCCTAAATAACAATCCCAGATTGTCCAATACCAAGAATATCTCAAAACTGAGTTATGTTCTAACTTGCCTAATGACTTCTGGTTTAGGAAACAACACTGTGTTCATTTTCCTTATGAACCAGGTTTTGATGAAAGCAAAATTCCAACCAAAGCCAGACCTATTCAAATGAATTCTGAGCTTATGGAATATAGCAAACAATAAATTCAGCAATTGCTGGATAAGCACCTCATTCGACACTCCAAGTCACCATGGAGTTGTTCAGCTTTTTATGTCAGAAAAGCTGCAGAGCTTGAAAGAGGAAGTCCTCGACTGGTTATCAACTATAAGCCCCTTAATCGGGTTTTACAATGGATCAGATATCCCATTTCTCATCAAAGAGATCTTCTTAAGAGACTACACTCTGCATGTGTATTCTCTAAGTTTGATTTGAAATCTGAATTTTGGTAAATTCAGATTCATCCTAAGGATTGGTATAAAACCGCATTCAATGTTCCCTTTGGACATTATGAATGGAATGTAATGCCCTTTGGTCTCAAGAATGCACCGAGTGAATTTCAGAATATCATGAATGAAATTCTCTCTCCTTTTTCCCATTTTACAATTGTGTATATCGATGATATACTCGTTTTCTCTGAATCGGTTGTCGCCCATTGGAAACACTTGTATCAATTTGAAAAATGTATTCGCAACAATGGTTTGGTCTTATCCCCAACCAAAATCAATCTTTTTCAAAGAAATGTTAGATTTCTAGGTCACAAGATTTCTCATGGTATGGTCACTTCCATTTCAAGAGCAATTGATTTTGCAGACAAGTTTCCTAATGAAATTCGGGATAAAACCCAATTACAAAGATTTCTTGGATCTTTAAATTATGTTGTTGATTTCTATAAAGGCCTCCGTGTTTTACTTAAACCCCTTTACAATAGATTTAAGAAAAATCCATGTCCATGGACTGAAGCTCATTCTCAAAGAGTGCATCAAGTCAAAGCCCAAGTCAAAAGTCTTCCTTGTTTAGGCATCTCAAATCCCAAGGCCTTCGAGATTGTAGAAACAGATGCGTCAAACCAAGGGTATGGTGGTATCCTCAAGCAACGTCTACCTGATTCTACAACAATCCAATTGGTCTGATACCATTCTGGTATCTGAAATTCTGTACAGATCAATTATTCAACTGTTAAAAAAGAAGTTTTATCGATTGTTCTATGCATTATGAAATTTCAAGATGGTTTAACAAATCAAAATTTTCTTTTACGAGTTGATTACAAATCTGCCAAAGAGATTTTAACTAAAGACGTTTTAAATCTCGTTTCAAAACAGATTTTCGCCAGATGACAAGGTTGATTTATGCATTCGATTTTGACATCGAATATATAAAGAGAGCAGACAATTCTCTTGCTGACTTCCTCACAAGAGAATTTCTTCAAAAATGAGTTCGCAGAGCTCATCTTTTTCACAAGTCCCTTCTGCACGACCTCAATTCAAGTCCCAATATGCTATGCCGCCTTCTGCGACACAACAAAAGCCCCCTTTTTCTTATGCAACAACCCTTACCAATCCTTTTCAGCCTCTTCAGAAAGCTGAATCAAGTTCAACAATGGCCTACTTCCAGAAGCCTCAAATTCATGCAAATCAATATGTGACAAAGACATGTCTCGAGCCTCTTCTCATGCTCGAATCAAGCCTTTATCCCCTCATCAAGGACCCTCAAGCAATTGCCCGCCATGTCTTCTCTTCACAAATGCTCTATGAAGAAGCTGATGGTCTCAAATCTCAAAGATTTTATGAGTTCATTCTCGTCGACATAGACTCTGTGGTGATTACTCATAACAAAGAGAAATCTAATTCAGACAAGATTTCACATTCCAAGTGTCAAATCTTGAAGATCATGACAGAAGCTGACTGGAAGCAACATCCGAGCTCCCACAAGAAGTTTTCTGTCAACTTTCTTCCTGCATCTTTTAATTACCAAGATTACAAGCAAGCATGGAATCGAGCTTTTCTCATTCCCTCACAGAATTGCTCACATTCATGGTTTTTCTTTTTCTGCAATAAATTTAAGCAAACTACAATTCCTTTATGGTTCCAACACTCATGGTGGAATCATTTCGGCACTGAAGATGGGATTTTTCCTCCTCCAGTCAACGAAGGATGGACCCTTTTCAAATCCAAGTTCCAACCACCCGCTCCTGTCCCTCAGCAAGTCCTGTTGTTGTGGTTCTTTATCAAGTTCAATCTGGCATGGATCTCCTGTTGGAATTTCTCTGTCTCTGCACTTACCACTATCAATCAGTCAGCTCAACCGCCTCTATGGTTTTGCCAGCGTTTCAAGATCAAATGGTGGTCGACTTTTGACCACAATCATGCTACAAAAGAAGGAGTCTTAAGGTTCTTCTCTGGACAGTCCATTCCTGCTGCTCCAATCATGAAGCCCTCCAAGGTTCCAACTCAAGCAAAGCTTCTTAAGGATCATAATAAGAAGCAACTGCAAGGAAAGCCAACAAGAGCCCAGCTCCTTGAGACTCTCTCCATGATAGCTTCAGAAAATTCAGAGGAAGGCGATGAAGCTACAGAGTCTTCTAGCGGACCCTCCAATGAAGACGACTGTTATGACATTTTTTCGTCATTCACGCCAGTCTGACCCCACAATAATAATGGTGTCCCTCCATTATTTCAAGCAACTGCCAGCACTCGCCAGCAGACAAAATGCTTTCGACCACAGTACCTGACAACATCTTTCTTTTACTGTTTACACGAGGACGCGTGTATCTACAGTTGATCCACTTATCCAAAACGTCAAAAGGCGAATAGTGAAGTATCTTCCACAGTTCTCCTTTCCATTATTACAAGAAGCCAAGCAAAGGATAAGCATCCAGCTCATCCTCCACTCAAGCTTTGGAGAAGCCTTATCTCTTCTCATTTCAAGTATAAATAAGCATCTAAGTTTCTTTTGTAAGACAGACGGAATTAGAACCCCAATCTTGCTATGTATCCCTAAGACTTTTATCCCTGTAAGCTTTCCTCTCCTATCCTGTAAGTCTCCTGTACATTATTTTTAATTTTCAATAAAAACATATTTATATATCTGTTAAATTTCATTAAAACTCTTCCAAGATCTGTTTTTAGAATCGTGTTAAGGCACCATTTGAGAGGTAACACTCGGAGAGCCCACGATTGTATTTATAGTTTGAAGAAGACATCTTCAAAACATCTTGTTTGTATGCAAATAGTTGAGTATATTCCTGTTTCTGCATATCTCTTTCTCTCCTGTTATCTTGTATCTCTCCTTTGTCAGTTTAGATTGTGTTCTTGACAGTTGTCCTGGGATTATAGTTAGTATTATTATTATCATTATTTTATTTTTTATCAACAAAATAAAAGTCATATTATTATTATTAAAAAAAATATTGAAATCTTCTCCAACTAATTGGTGCACCACTTTAAGCATATAAAAGAAAAAATTGCATAAGTATTGTTCAAGTAAACGAATATTTGAAATATAAATTTACCAGACATCATCTTCATTGGTTGTTTCACACATATTTGTGCTTGAATCATCTCTACTCAGACATGAATCAGCATTCACTCCCTTTTGCCAGATTGCAACTCCATCCTTCTCATGCTTCTTTTCCCAGCAAAGTCGTTTTGCAATCTCTTCAATCTGTCTCTGTTCCTCTGCAAGATCCTCCTTAGGACGCTGCCATGCTTGGTAATGATTTTTCCAGTCAATGGGAGGCCCAGAGAGTACCCAGTAGCCGCCAGGCCTTAGAACACGATCCACTTCCATCATGTACAGCCCATCTGCAAAGAAACAAGTCCAACACTTATATGAGTAAGTCCAAGGGTTTCCTTGTGAGAAAGACCAAGGTGCACGTTGCCTTTCCCAGATAATAGCTATATAATGCCTTGATAATAAAGGTCATGAAGAACATACAGATTTCACATTGGACTAACCATTTGCTCCCCAGGGTATTAAGCATCGAGAACAATGAGCCATATCAAATGCTCTAGATGGGTAAGGGAGCTTTATGGTTCCAAGCACACCAATAACAGCTGGCACACCTCTTTCCAAAGCAAACTGAACTTGTGCTTCATGCGAGTCTCTTGGTGCAAATGACATGGCAATTACATTTCTTTTTAACAGGTAAGCACCCCAGCTCGCAACCTAAAAATATTTTCTCGTTTTAAGATTATCATAAAATTAACAAAGACTATGTATCAAGCCTAGGTATTTTCCAACATCAAAAATAAAAACTAACATATGCAACTGTGATTCCTTAAAGATGATTGACAAAAATTGACTGAACAAACATGTGAATAAACAAAACATACCCCACACCCGGTGTCTAGTGCAGTTCTGACTGTTCCGTTTTCAAGTGGGATAACTGATGCAAGCTCATCAATGTAGGCATCTGCCCCCTGAGGAAACTGTGTACCTCCACCCGGGAACCGAAACACGTTACCCTCGTATTGAATCCAATTCTGGATAGCCTTCTCAATTGTTAAACTCTTGTATGGAGCATTAGCATAGGGTACATAGTCACGACTTTTTGGCCAAGGAAATGGGGTCAAGTAGCCCTTGGGTGCAGGAATGAGGCAACGAAGCTTTTGCTTCTCTGATGGACAATGTCTTTCTCTATAAATCATATTTTCTCTGGGAAATTTCATCGCAAGTTTTCTATCTTGGCAGGGCGTGTGATCAACATACTTAGCACTGCAAGGCTTAAATACTTTGACTTCCGAACCTGCTGGTTCATCAGCAAGTGTTGCACCATCTTCACCAATGTGATGGGTTTCAAAACTCAGGTTGGATACGCAGTCTGTCTGCTGCATAATTGCTGCAGCTATGGTGTCTCCCTTCCCAAAGCCACTCTTCCGCCATACACCCAATAGATAAAAGAAAGAGCACAAACCAATGAGAATAAATACAGACACTGAGGTCCTTGTTCTACTGTCGCCTGAATTTATTTTCATCGCCATTTGTCACCTGAAATCAATAAATGCATAACAGAAGTAACAAATAAGTACAGAACCGAAAGAACCAAAAAATCTATCTAGTTAGGCATTCAAAATAAAATGATCAATCATCAAAACATTTCCTCTAGAAAGAACAACTAGGAACGAGCCCACGGATGCGACAAAGTTTAATGTTTACATCCACAGCTCAAACTATGTGTTGTGTGTTTTACTATATACAATAAACATATTGAAATTGATATGATAAGCCGGTAAAGAAGAAGTAAATTCTAAAATACATAGGATGATACCCATTCAACAAAATTCAGTCATAGTGAGATTTATGTAATCACTAGCTTGAATTCCTAACAGAAAACGATTGGCGAATTTGAGGACGCCCCAAATCATATCATTTGAAAAGAAAAGGATCAAAATTGGTAAGTGCTCATCAGTAAAAAGCAATAGCAGAAATAGGATTTGTAACATGAATCAATAACAACCAGAATTCAGGAAAAGTTGAGCATAAAAACTCAATCAAAAGAAGTGAAAGAAGGAGTATTTTGAACAGAATCAAAGATTTTACTTGAATAGAGAAACGGAGATATGGGGACATCTTACCTGAAAAGTGAATTGTTTAGAGAAATGGGTATTGTTTGAGAACCTCAGCGAACTCTACTTTTTGGGTCGATTTAGAGAAGAAAGAGCGGGGGGAAGGGAAGGAGTGTTTTAAGAGTTCGAGAGGGATAGAGTTCATTCGTATAGAAGAAGCCAAGGGATGGAGTCTCTTTTCTATATAGAAGAGAGAAGGGAAATGACTAGTGTGTTCTTCTCCAAGTGTTTCATAAATCAATCCACAATAATTAGTGTAGTGCATATGAAAACGAAGGAGAAGAAAACGACGGTGATGCATATATATAGACTAAAGAGAGAGAGATATTAAAGCAGCAGGGTCTCAGGACTCAGGGTGGGGTCCTTAACCCAGCGGTGGAGTCCAACTTGGCAACTATATTTGTTGGGAGGGATCAGAAGCCAATGTGTATTTCGATCGCTGACTCTAGGGAGCGAGGGAGGCCCTCCACCACCCATCGTCTTCGAGATGCAAGTATTTCGATCGCTTAGACTTACTCTTATTTCGATAGTGTTTATGTTTTAAATTGAACAATTCTTAACAACCAAGGCTCTAGCGCCCGGATCGGAGTCAAGGAGCCTCCAGAACATGATGAAGAACAACAACAACAAATGAAGAAAATAGGATGATGAAGGAAGGGTCTTGAAGCTCTCCTGACGCTGATCCGGTGCTAAGGGTCTGACTCTTAAAAATTGTTGTTTTAACTTTGATTAATTTTATGCCAATCTTGTTTTGCCAAAGCTATAAATATTCTTCTATGATTTCCCGCTCATATTTGCATTTACCCAAAATGAAGTAAAACCTCCCTTATAACTCTTTTAATCTCGGCCATTCATTTCTTTTATCATCTAACTAGAGTTAAAATTAAAGGTTATTTACATTTTTTCCTTATAATAAATAGCTAATACAAGGTTATCCCCAGGATAATTTTACATTTTTTTCCTTATAATAAATAGCTAATACAAGGTTATCCCCAGGATAATTTTGTATTGCACTTTGTTCAAAGGCGTCAAAGTGCGTGCACCGTCTGTTTTCAAAAAATTCATATTTATATGACCAAAATACTCTTAAGAAATTTAAGGCTAAAATTGAATATTTTGCATCTCAAAGAGTTCATCTTAAAGTAGATCAAATCGTCCAATTAAAATTATAAGCATATGTCAAGGAAAATCTAACAATTGTTAGAAAAAATTACCTTCTTCCTCAACCCATTCATCATTTTCCTCTTTCAACAATTCTAGCCAACCATGTTTACTAGTCTTTTTTGTTTTTGTTTTTTACACTTCTACCATTTTTATAGATATTATTTGTGGTTGTGTTTTAAAGATAAATGATAAAAACTGTAAAAATACAAAAAAAAACTAGTAAACATGGCTGGCTAAACTTACTCTTCCTCTTTTCTTTTCTCCCTCTCTATGATTAAAATTCCTCGCCGCCACTACCCCTTCCCTTTTCTCCCCATCTTTGTCCACACGCGAAGACACTGCCCCCAATCCTTGCCTCGCTCTCCCTCCCCGCCTCCTATCCATCTCTCTGTTTCAAAAGCACCATTACCCCCTCCCCACATCGTCAATGACCCCTTGCCCCTTCTCTTCCTTTCTGCTATGATTCCTTAGCCAACTCCTTCAACTCAACATTCCCAACAATCTCTCCAATTAAATCATAAGAGATTGTGGCTTCAATTGATCAATTACCACCTGTAACACCATCCCCTCCAACTCTATCCTCACAAAATCAATACCACCACCCACAACACTATTGCCCTCACACCAACCATGGGACCTGTTATGAGTTTTAATATTCAACGAGAGATGGAGACAAAGCCACCATTTGACCAGTTTTTTTTAGTCAACCCCCTAAACCCCTTCACCGTGTAAAAATGAATGGAACCACATAGGCCCACATACACACATATATAATTCAATTTCAAAGTTGTATTAGCAGACATCGAAAGTTACACACAAATTTGCAGTTTCTGGATTTGTGTTTGCTATAGAATTCTTCCCATTCCCATGTTCATTTTCACAACCTTGGTTTTCTTTACTTTTTGATTTATTTTTGCACAAGGACCTAATCCAACCCAACCCAACCTAAACTCAACCATTCCCAACACCTAATTTTCCAACTCTTGTACTATTTGTTTGCTTTGTATTCAATCTTTGCTCATTTTGGAACTTAGGGCAGGTTTTGATTAAGTGGGTTGCCTTGTGTGGACTAACTTGAATTAATTTGTTAAGTGTTCTTAGAAATACCTTGGCTATTTAGTGCAAGTGCTTTGGCAATATTGGAGGATCAATGGTGAGCATACTGTAGCAAATTAGTGAAACTCACTAATCTGGTCTTACTCTTTGAATGAGTCAGTAGCTTGTTCCATAAGTTTAGGATTTCAACTTTGGTCTTCCTTTCACTTAGGAGTTAGTGCTTATTTAGTTTTTTGAATAAATTCTAAGCACGTTAGTATTGGTAGATATTATGTTATAGTTAGTTGAGTTTATTTAGGAGACTTCCTAGCATTTATAGAATTTGTAATTGACTAATTTACTCAGATCTTGATTGAGTAATAAACTGAGTTTTCAGCAAAGTTATCCTTGTTTCTTTTCTTAGCTGTTTCCAAGATATTTGTTATATGTTATCAGAGCTTTGTTGTCTATCAAGTGTTTGATTTTATTACTCAGTGAAGATGAATATTGGAAGCATTGCCTCTCATGTCTCCGTAGAAAAGCTTGTTGGTAACAACTATAATTATTGGAAGCTTTGCATGGAAGCTTATCTACAAGGACATGATCTGTGGGATCTAATCTCAGGTGATGAAGATGTAATTCCAAAAGATACGCCACAAAATGTTGAGTTGCGGAGGAAGTGGAAGATAAAGTGTGGCAAAACTTTATTTGCTTTGCGAACATCCATCAGTAGAGAGTACATCGAGCATGTTCGTGATGAAAAGTTGCCAAAGCAAGTATGGGAGACACTTGAAAGGTTGTTCACTCAAAAGAACACCATGAGATTGCAGTATTTGGAAAACGAACTTGCCAGGATGACTCAAGGTGATTTTTCGATTGCAGCATATTTTTTGAAAATTAAAACTTTGTGCTCTGAAATTTCAGAATTGGATACGGGAGAGCCTATAAGTGATGCTCACTTACGTCGTTATCTCATTTGCGGATTGCAAAAAGAATTTATGCCCTTTATCTCTTCGATACAAGGGTGGGCAACTCAACTTTGTATTATTGAGTTGGAGAATCTATTATCTAACCAGGAAGAGTTGGTGAAACAAATGGCCAACAGCAACAAGCAATTCCTATCTCAAACGGAGGATGTTCTTTACACAAAAGACAGGGCAAAGATCAGTTTCTCCTCCAAGCAATTAGGTGAGAGCAAGTTGTCCAAAATTGAGGGTCAGTCTAAAGGAAACTCAAAAGGTTGTTATAGGTGTGGAAAGTTGGGACACTTGAAGCGCGATTGTCGTGTGAAGGTAGTATGTAATCGGTGTGGGAAATTAGGCCATATTAAACAAAATTGTCGTGTTAATCTCAAAAAAGGAGGAGCAAATGTTGCACATGAAGCAAGTGAATATGATCAACCCAAATGGGAGCAATGTTTATCCATTGAAGATATTAAGCAACCAGCAATCATGACTTCTGTTGTGCACCAAAGCGACATAGGTACGAATGGTAATGTTTACATAGACTATGACAAGGATTGGATCCTTGATTCGGGTTGCTCTCATCATGCAACTGGAAATACTTCGCTACTCTCTCATGTTCATCCGCATTATGAAGAAAAAAAAGTCATTGTGACTGCTGATAAATCACTACACCCTGTAGTGAAAGAAAGACATTTTAATTTCAAAACTAATATTTCAAATGATGGAGCTGTTACCCTTAAAAATGTTTATCATGTTCCAGGCTTGAAGAAAAATCTCGCTTTGGTCTCTCAGTTGGTGGGAGGTATGTTCTCTTTGGTCCAAATAATGTTCAGATTCTTTCAAATGTAAAACATGTTGTTGTTGATGTTTTATTTACTGGGAAAAAGAAAGAATCGTTATACATTTTGGCTGCGAATGATGCATATGTTGAAAAGATAGGTTAGGTTACCAGTGCAACACTTTGGCATGCTCGGTTAGGCCATGTTGGTTATCAGTTACTGCAGAAAATTTCTACAATGAAACTTCTTGACGGTGTCCCCTTCTTTAAGGATTTTCATCATGATATGGTTTGTGCTGGTTGCCAATATGGAAAATCACATCGCATTCCTTCACCAATTCAAAGAATAAAGCATCTAATGCTCTAGAGCTGATTCATTCAGACATCATGGGGCCAACAAGAACACTCAGTTATGTTGGTTTTCGTTATGTGACGGTCCTTGTTGACAACTTTTCTCGGTTCACTTGGGTATATTTCTTGGAACACAAAATTGAAGCTCTTCACGAGTTTATTCAATTCAAGGAGCAGGTGGAGAAAAATTTAAGCTGCCAATAAAATGTCTGTGAACTGATATAGGTGGGGAATACACGTGTAATCAATTCATCAAATACTGCAGGGAGCATGGCATTTTGTGTCAAATGACATGTCCAGAAACTCCACAACAAAATGGAGTTCCTGAGCGCAAGTTGGCACATCTAACAGCCATGTGTTTGTCATGGATGCATGCAAATAATCTCCCAAGAGAATTGTGGGCAGTAGCTATTCAATCCGTGTGTCATGTCATCAATCGCTTGCCTCCATGGCCAGGGACAAAATCATCTCCTTTTGAAGCATTATATCACCGCAAACCAAATGTGAGCTATTTTCGAGTTTTTGGTTCAGTTTGTTATGTTCATATATCTAAAAGTAATTGAACTAAACTTGATCCAAAGGCAAGGTGTTTGTCTTTTTGTTGGTTATGATACTCACAGGAAAGGATGGAAATGTATGGATCCAGACACAAAGAAGGTTATTGTTTCACGTGATGTGGTGTTTGATGAAGAATCACTACATCCAATTGATGTAAATGTGGACAACAACACAACTGATCTTGCACCTTTCGCTGGTGATGCTACACTAAGTCAAGGGGGGGGGGGGGGTGAAGATGAAAACATTCAACAAGATGGGACTAATGAGGTCGTGATTCGAAGGTTTTCAAGACAAAGAAAACAACCTGATCATTTAGCTGATTATGAAGTTCAGCTAAATCATTGCTCTGTTTTGTCATGTTTTATGATGGGGGATTCATGTGAAAATGAGCCAATGTCCTACGATGAAGCTAAATGTGTTTCTGAATGGGAAGAGGCAATGCGGGATGAAATTTCAGCTTTACATAAGAACAACACGTGGGAGCTTGTTCCAAAGCCGAAGAATGTTGATTTGGTAACTTGCAAATGGGTTTATAAGTTTAAGAAAAAGGGCTAATGGCACTATTGACAGGTATAAAGCACGTCTTGTTGCTCGTGGTTTCTCCCAACAATACGGTCTAGACTACGAGGAAACTTTCAGCCATGTTGCTAAAATGGTAACGATTCGAACTATTATTTCATTGGTTGCTTCCAAAGGCTGGAAATTGTGGCAACTCGACGTGAATAATGCTTTCCTCTATGGAGAACTAGATCGTAATATCTTTATGGAACAACCACATGGATTTACTTTTAAGGAGTTCCCTGATCATGTGCGTCGGCTCAAGAAGGCTTTGTATGGCCTCAAGCAAGCTCCACGTGCTTGGTTTGGTAAGATCGCTCAGTATCTTGACTTTTGTGGTTTTAAGTCTTCTAATGCAAATCCAAGTTTATTTATCAAGAAAACACCTACAATGTGCACCATGATTCTTCTTTATGTTGATGATATGATCATTACTGGAGACAACAATGAAGATATAACTCATCTTAGAGATGCCTTATCCATCCGTTTCGAAATGAAAAGCTTGAGTGAAGCTAGTTGTTTTCTTGGCCTAGAAGTTCATCAATCTGATGGCTATTTTGCCTCTCAAGGAGGATATGCAGCAAAGCTATTAAAGCGTTTTCATCTGGAGGAGTCAAAAGCAATGACAACTCCTATGGAACCTGGCTTGAAATTAACTAAAAAAGAAGGAAAATTACTGGAAGATGCGACACTTTTTCGATAGCTTGTTGGTAGTTTATTCTATTTAACTATCACAAGACCTGATATTGCATACTCTGTAGGGGTCACTTCTCAGTTTATGGATAAACCATGCGAGGGACATTTCATTGCAGCAAAGAAGATTATTCGCTATGTAAAAGGCACTATAAACTTCGGGTTTATGTACAAGCAACATATACCATTCGTTTTGAGTGGTTTTGTAGATGCAGATTGGGCTAGTGATGTGAATGATAGGCGATCCACAACAGGTTATTGTTTCAATATAGACTCAACAATTGTTTCATGGTGCAGTAAAAAGCAAACAACCGTGGCTCTTTCTAGTTGTGAAGCTGAGTATGTAGTAGCTACTATGGCTACTCAAGAATGTATTTGGCTTAAGAGGCTTATTCAAGAAATGTCTTCTGTCATCAACTATCCAATTCCCATTCACTGTCACAATGAAAGTGCGATTAAACTTGCTGGAAATCCAGTGTTTCATGCCCGCACAAAACACGTTGAAACACATTATCATTTTGTCCGAGAGAAGGTTCTAAATTAGGAAATTTAGCTGCAGAAAATATGAACAGAAAACCAAGTTGCTGATATATTCACCAAGGCTCTTTCCAAGGCCAAGTTTGTGGTGTTTCGAAACACACTTGGTGTTGTTGACAGTAAGTTTGCACTATGGGGGAGTATAGCAAATTAGTGAAACTCACTGATCTGGTCTTACTCTTTGAATGAGTCTAGGGGTGGGCACAGTCCGGATCGGTTCCAAATTTGAAGGAACCTAACTCGAACCGTTTACATTTTAACGGATCCGGTCCGGTCCGGATCCCTTCATTTTGATAATAGGAACCGAACCTAACTCGAACCGTTTAGAACGGTTCGGTTCCACGGTTCCAAACGGTTCCACCTCCACCTCCACCTCCACCTCCACCCCCCCCCCCCCCCCCCACCCCCAGTTTACTCACCTCCACCCCCACCACCAGTTTATTTGCCTCCACCTCCACCACCACCAGTTTACTCACCTCCCCCACCACCATCACCTCCCCCACCATCGCCATGCTTAGTTTAGAGGAAATCATGTATGTGAAACCATAGTTGGGGTGGAGCGGCGCCATGTCATTGTCGATTACTTGACTGCTCGCTTATGATCCAAGTAACATCCATAAATAACAAAAACAAACCCCAAATTTTCTACTGATAGATCACAGATTCACAAGTAAAGCTTCCAAACCATTATAAGTAAATACCTAAAAAATGCATAAACTTTAAATCAACTCCACTAACACTAAAAGAACCACACCATACTAAGGGGTTCAAATCAAACATCAAAGTAAAGCTTAAACTGATTCATAACAAATCCCCAAATCAACTCAACAATTCAGTTCAATTTCAAACACTTATCCCTCTAAACTCATCAAACAACTCCTCATACCTCAAAGTTGGATCCTTGCAGCTCATCAACTGAATAATCTTCCCAAAGAAATGCAAGTACAAAATAAGAGTAGACCCATGAGCCGCCGCGACTACCGAACCCACTACCATTAGAACCCAATCAAAGCTATCAGCACAAGCAAACAGTTTCGAAAACGGCACCGCAGCTGGCGGAGGCTTGATCTCCTCTTGCTCCTCCATCTCATCCAACTGAACTGGCTCCAAGTGAAATTGGATGGCTCGATCTCCTCTTGCTCCAAGTGAACTCACTGGTGGTGGTGGAGGTGGAGGTGGGGGAGAGAAAGTCGGTTAAAAACCTTCGAGACAGAGACAAAGACAGAGAGAGGAGAGGGAGATCTCCCAGCATCTCGCTGCTGCTTCTTCTCCTCGAGACAGAGACAAAGATAGAGAGGAGAGGGAGATCAAGCCTCCGCCAGCTGCTTCTTCTCCTCTTCTTTGTTGCTTCTTCTTACAGAGAGAGAGAGAGAGAGAGACGGACAGAGGGACAGAGAAGACAGAAGACTCTCCTCTTCTTTGTTGCTTCTTCTTACAGAGAGAGAGAGAGAGAGACGGACAGAGGGACAGAGAAGACAGAAGACTCTCCTCTTCTTTGTTGCTTCTCCTTTGTAACTTTTGTTTTGGTTTATATCTTTGGTTTATATCGAGACAGAGAGACAGAGAAGACAGAAAATGTAAAGAAGAGTCAGAGAGAGAGAGAGAGAGTCAGAGAGAGAGTCAGAGAGAGAGAGAGAGGGGTTTTTGGGACAGAGAGAGAGAGTCAGGGACTTTTGTAACTCTCCTTCACGTGGTAATTTGAAACGGGTCCAATCCGGACCGTTTCATTTTAAAAAATTGGAACCGGGACCGGACCGTTTTATAACGGATCCGGACCGATCCGAACCGTACCAAAAAATTCATATATAAAATCCGGACCGTTTAGAGCAAAACGGTCCGGTTCGGTTTGAACCCGCGGATCCTCGACCCGTTTGCCCACCCCTAGTTTTAACATTAGTTAGATAATCAAAACAATTTAATGGCTGAAATTGCTAGACCGTTGACCATGATTTACCATAGGGTCGACAAATTAGGACTCGTGAAAAACTTACCTTGCATGCATTACTTCACAGACTTTTTTTAGCGGTCACCATGTAAAAGTTTGAAACCCACCCAACGCAAGAGTATCCTACATGCATAATACAGTCATGCGTGTGTGGTTTTGTTTAAGTAGTCGAAACTTTTAACATTAGTTAGATAATCAAAACAATTTAATGGCTGAAATTGCTAGACCGTTGACCATGATTTACCATAGGGTCGACAAATTAGGACTCGTGAAAAACTTACCTTGCATGCATTACTTCACAGACTTTTTTTTAGCGGTCACCATGTAAAAGTTTGAAACCCACCCAACGCAAGAGTATCCTACATGCATAATACAGTCATGCGTGTGTGGTTTTGTTTAAGTAGTCGAAAGAAACACATCACCACACTCAAAGCTTAAATGGGTCCAAGCTTCAAGTGTTTTTCTTTTCTTCTTTTCCCATTCTCTATCAAAGAACCAAGGTATTACAGTTTGCATCATATGCATAAGGATGCACATACCAAAACTTCTCAACCATCAATTAAGAAATACAGAAAGTATAGCCAATGTCAAACAAATTTCAATTGTAGATATTCCAAAAATCCATTAACAACCATCTGTTTACAGATATACTAAAGACGGTAAAAATCAAATTTTTAATAGCACCACTTTGACTTCTACAATTTATTTATTACTAATTTCTCTCTTTACAAAAATTCATTCTCTATACTTGACATTACCCTATGCGAAATTCTCGAAAGAATACCAAATCAGATCAAAATTTATAGATTGCAGAAAATAATTGAATTCTTATTAGGAACTTGTCGCCTCCAAAACCAATGGTAGCTCTAAATCCTCATTGCCCCTCTTAATCTTTAGTAATCTTTGTCTCCCACATTTAGTCATCTAAAACCTTGGATAACTCTGCTTTGCTCTCACCTGTCCGAAACACAACACAAAATATTATGCTTTGCAGATACCATACATATTCCTGCTAATAACAATATAAAACAAGAAAAATCTATACATCCACTTTGTCATGTACTCCTTTCATATTTATTTCCCAGCCTCCCCTCCCCTCCCCTCCCTTTTATCTTGAATTTAATATTTAAAAAGTCACATCACGTCAACCAAACATCAATCCCCACTCAATGATCACAAAGTCTATTTTGTATTTTCATTTTTAAGTCCATCTTGTATAACCATTTTTCCTCAATTATTTTATTCTACTTTTTATTTTCCTTTTCGTCTTCCTTGTTATGTCTATGGATAGGTAGGGTACTAACATCCCTTATGCTAGCCTAAGATAACATCAGCTAGAACTTATGGATATGGATGTTCATAAGAAGAATGTTAAACTTTGTCACAAGACAACTTACAGGTTTCTCGTTGACAGTAACAATGACATCTCCAGGTACTATATTTCCAGCAAAACCTCTTGTTGTTGCAAGTAATCCAGCTTTGGCAGCAACACTATTTCCAAGAACCTGGCAACAAAAATCAATAATTTCTAGCAATTTATAAACTGCATAAACCCAAGTATGAAGTTAATTACAGGACCTCACAGTAACCTATCACACAATATCATTGGACAAACATAAAATTCTGACAGCATACCTGCATAGCTCCATTTTCAAATATTTAGTTAATTTGCTATTAGATCTGGAGCTATCTCCACATTCAAACCAACACGAACAACCTAACAAGGATGAAACGACAAAATTTTGAATCAAATAGATGCTTGATATTTTGTACTCTATTGTGGTGACGCGGTCCAGGCGTGCCTGATTTGTGAGAGCCAAAAGCTGTGCAAAAAACAAGAAAATAAAGAACTGATCTAAACAGATATGGCACCAATTCCAGAAACTCGAGACAGGACAGAATCAGATTTTTCAATAGACATTAGCGATTTAATTTAAAGTAGGATTATGATTTAATTTCATTTAGTTGTTGGGTTGGGTGTAAGTAAGCCCATAATAGAATACGTGGAGATTGGGCTCCAATATCATTTAGGGTTACATTGCTTGATTTGCAAGCTAGATTTAGTATAAAAGGCCAATAAGCCATTGCTTGTAATTGGTTGTATGATGAATATGAATTGAGTTATTTGTTTATCTTTATATTAGTTTAATTGTAGATTTAGGTTAATTAGATTAGTTGTAGATTTCATTATTTGGCATCAGAGCAGACGCTTTTGGATTTGTGGGTTCGATTTGAAGAAGATTGAAGAGAAATACGAGCGAAGAAACAAATCTTGATCGAAGATTGTTGAAAAAAATTGGCATTGTTAAAATGCACTGTTTACTAGCGAGGTTGTTTACACCTAGAACCAATCAAAGCACCCCAACAGTTTAAAAAATAATAAAATAGTGCCCCATATTATTTTCAATATCCATAACTCTATTCTCCCATACCCAATGTCAAGTTTTTTGTTTATAGAATCAATTTTTTTTTTGTACATGGCTCTTTGATTCTTCGCGATCCGTCCTCTATTAACAATTGCGGGAACCCTATATATATATTATGACAAGGATCAGATCGATCATTTTTTGAATCTTTATATATTCAATTGTCTCGACACTGGAAGAGATTTTTATATTTTTTCTACATAATTCTTGACAATCCTGTATTTTTTATTCTTCCTGAAGACCCTCAGGATAATTTTTTTGTTGTTCAAACCAAAGGTAGTGATGGCTTTGGATTGTACCAAGTCTGAAACCAAATGGATTTATTTTTTGTCCCATAAAACCTCGCACCCATCACTAGCCCATAGCATTTTGCCTCCAAATATAGCCTCATATAGAAAACATTCATACTTATCTTGAATATCTATATACTTTGCTTCTTCGGGTCGTCACTGTCCCTCCGAGGCTGCCAGCCGTCTCCCTTCCCGTCCCTATGCCAATATTGACGCCGGGCAGAATAACGATTATTCTGCAGGCTAGTTGAACAGATAATTCACAGGAAAAAGAACACAAGAGATTCACCCAAAACACAGAGAAACACCTCTAATATTCAATTAAAATTATTCAAATCAAAAGTCTTTTACAATATTGAGGAAAAACTCTATTTATAGTGCTCAAATAACTTTGATAATAAGCAGCCTATTCCTAAAAGAAAAAATAGAATCAAATACTAAAATAACAATCAGTATATTCCTAAAATAAAAAGTAAAGTCTAATCCTAAAAAAAAACTAAAAAGACTCCTAATTAAATTGAAAGACTACGAATAAGTTATTTAGTAAATAACTTTGAGAGCAAATTATGAACCCTAAAAACCCAAATTAGGAACCCTAGAAACCCTTCTGCATCAAATATCAATCCCCAAATCCAATCCAATTATTCGCGGTGTCTAATACCCATAATCGATTTTATTATCCTACATTACAATACAACTATATCCTCTCTTACGCCCAACCTGAACTCGTTTTTCCTATATCAACACCCCCAATGACTAACGACATAAACCCCACTATCACCTCCATTGTGATGCAGGCGACGGAGAACATTTTGAGAAAAGTCAAAGACCAGCTGACTACCTCCTTTGACGCATTATCAGTGACTGCAGAGAACAAGAAAAGGCAAGGGCAGAGGAAAGTTGACTACAAACACGATATTGGCTATACCACATCTGCCGACTTTCAAGGTCTCATTTGGTTCCACCGTCACATGTCATTGACTTCCAAAAAGCGAGTCATTTGACTTGTGCAATTTCTTCCCTACTTTTTGTCAAGATGATGATGAGGTCCTTATAGATAGGGTTGTTAATCGGTTCAAACGGTTCAAAATTATGCTAAAACCGAAATCGAACCGAGCTTAGGTTCGATTTTCGGTTCGGTTTTCCAATTTTCAAATATAAAACCAAACTGTGCAATTTGGTTTGATTTTTATTCGGTTTTTTCATAATAAGTTGTTCACTTTGTTTTCAGTTATTCGTGATTTCATTGTGGGATAAAAAAAAGTAGATGGAAATTAAAAAAGAGAATGAGAGTAAAAGAAAGAGAAATAGTGGTGGGAATTAAAAATGAGAAAAAGAAATGGTGGTTGGGAATTGATTTAAAGAGAAAGAGAGTTGAATTAAAAAAGAGAAAGGGAGAGAGAGAAAGAGAATTGAATTAAAAATGAGAGGTATGCTATGGATAGGGTGCGTTGGAAATTGGAATGGATGGGAAGAAAAAGAGAATTGAAATTAAAAAAAAATGTAGGAATTGAATTAAAAATGAGAAGTATGGCTATGGGTAGGGTGCATTGGAAATTGGAATGGGTAGAAAATGGGAATTAAAATTAGAAAAAAAACTCACTTCGGTTCAATTTGATTTTTTCGGGTGTTAAAAAAACCAAACCGCAATCGAACCAAATGCATTCAGTTCGGTTCTATTTTCTACTATTTAGTTTTGGTTTTCTTTCGGTTTCAATTTGATTCGATCGATTCGGCCGGTTTTTGAAAACTAATTAACACCCCTACCTATAGAGACAAAGATAGTAAGTGACCATGATTATGTTAACCCATATTGGAAATTTTTTGTGTACGAGCTTATGCATAGGAGCCTTTTCAGCAGATTTATTGCAACTTATGGTTCTTCAAGTCAACTTGCAACTTTTTTAAGTTGGTGCTATCTATGGCAAGTGTACATCGTGACAAGGTTTGAGATCGACTACTCGAGTGCACTTCGCGTCGTGTTTTGTAACCGGCTGCTTGTGTTCATTGTACTTCTTTGATTTCAAGATCGAGGACGAGCTTCTTCAACCCAGGGAGGAAGATGTATAGTAGGATTAGGATTTCATTTATTTAATTTAGCTTAGTTGTTGGGTCTATCATAAGTAAGCCCATAATAGAATAAGCAGAGATTGGGCTCAATAGCATTTAGGATTAGATTGCTTGATTTGCAAGCTCGGTTTAGTACAAATAAGGTCAATAGGTCATTGCTTGTAGTTGGTTGAATGATAAAAAGGAAATGATTTATTTATTTATTTTTATTAGTTCTAGATTTCATTACTTAAGTTTTCAGGTAAAAACCCTGTTGTAAACTAGATGTGTGCTAAGTTTGAGACGGTATGAATTGAATACCTAAACGCAAATTTCAATCAAACGTGAAAGTTGTACTAGCAATCTTTACCACTGTCAACTGAGTCACTCTCGAATTTATGCCAAGTTAACGGGTTTTTTTTCCTTTTCTTTTCGTTTACCTGAATAGCAAGAAAATAAATTGAGGCGTCCAACGAGAAGTGAAGAATTTTTACCTGTTTGGGTGAATGTTGTAGTGTTAATCCCTATCAAATTTCCCTTAAGAGTCTAGAAGTGGGCATCCACTGCCAATGTCCAAAATTAGAAAATTAAGTCACTTGATGTAGCCACTAAGAATACAATTCATCATAGATCTCCTAGAAAAAAATCATTAAGAGGAAAAAGGAAGATGTAAAGGATGAATCATTCACTGAATCACCATTGCCCATTCTAAAATAACTAAAGCTATAATCAGTGGATGATCTTGTAGATTTGCAAAAGGAAGCTACTGAATGGAGAAGCTTATGAATCACTTAACTAGAGGGGCATCCTAAGCATTTAATCTAATGTTACTTTTTCATCATAATTTGTGATGAAATATGGGAGCGACAGTGATTTACAAGGGTTAAATTTTTTTCAAATAGTTGGATCTATATTTAATGCGAAAACAGAATGACCACACACCATACACATACTAAAGTAAGAGTCTTTTGATGAAACCCCATGTTAGACCCCAAAACCAAACTGTTCCCAAAATACTAATAAGTAGCTGCTCCATTTCTTTCTTCTTCCCTTGGAAGTTCTATTATCTCCTTCTCTCCATATTGCATTCAATATGGCAATAACAACCTGTGACTCCCAAGTCCATAATGCTGGTGGGTTGGGGCAGGTTCTGTTGAGCACTCAATAGCCCATAGCAACTTCTTACATAAAAAACTTGGACTCTAAGTTTCCACAACCACAGGTCTGCCTGATGCAGTAACTGTTTTGATTCCAGTTCCAGCAACTAGAGTAGGGGCAATTGCCTCAGTTCTTCCCATCTGTTAACCTTCTTCTCAATGCTAAGTCCCAAGCCATCTGACCATTTGTCTATTTGGCGAACGAAGCGACCGAGCTCTCTATTTCTTTCATGAGATTCTGTAAAACAGGTTCTATAGTGATTTGTCCGCCAACCATGTATCTCTCCAAGAGTTTACTCGGTTGCTATTGTTCACTCCAAAGTGATGTGAGTTCGAAATTTATCATTGAGATTTCAGACCATCTTGAGCATCCATATCTTGAGTTTACTGGGGAAGTACTAACTCAACTTTGCGACCCCATATTTTTCTGGATTCAACCTTCTCCGCAGTGCATCTTCCTCCTTCCAAACCTCCACAACCATTTCAAAAGCAAGGCTTGGTCGAATTCCTTCATTCTACTTACACCCAAACCACTTTTGTCTTTTGACCTAACCATGTCCCAATCAGTAAGATGATATTTTTGTTTTGAGTTCGACATTCGACATGGAAAATCCCTGGACGCCCTTTCCATTTTTGTTGCCAATCGACATTGCATTTGTGGAGGTAAACATAAGGAATAGTAGTTTACTTGTGAGTGTGCTCTTAGTAAGTGTAACTCATCCTTCCCTCTAGATGTATCTCCGCTTCCATACTGCCAAATTATTACGAATCCACTCCACCACTTGATCTCGTTCTACAATCCTTGTATTTATGGCCAAACGGGAGGCACAAGTATCTAGAAGGGAGGAACCTGTACATGTAGAATGTGAGCAAGATCAGCTATATCAGGCACATTACCAACTGGGAATAGAGTAGCTTTTGAGAAGTTTAGCTTTGCGTCTTTTCGTGTGTATAATAACTTATTACATAAAAAATTTAATTGCTAAAAGTAGCTTTTTGTCCTTTTGTGAGATTCACCCTGCCCCACCCCATACTCTTCTCAGACTTCCATAACATGAACCTGAACCTATGCAACCCAAGGTGTCATGTAAGTGTTCATAAATATATATAAGGTGTAACGTAAGTAGGTTTCCTAGGTTGCTTTTAGATTGAGATATGTTTAAATGTCATTTTAAAGGCACTTTGTTAGCTTTTTCTCATTTTCTCTTTGAGAGGATGGTTTCCCCTCTTCTGCTATAGGGATTCATTGTACTCTTTTCTCTAGGGTTGAACAAATAACCAAACAAACCAATGTAACTGAACCAAGTATTTCGGTTCGGTTATTCCTATTTTCGGTTTGGTTTTGGTTCTTAAATATTGGAAACCGATCAACTTTGTTTGTTTTTAAAATATAGTAACTGATAGAATCGAACCGACCGACTATTCTCAATATTTATGCAAATTTAAAGTTAATTTCTTGGGACATCTAAAGTCTAAAGTTGTACAACTCTTTCAGTAAAAACTTTAATTAAAGAATACATACCTATATAGGCTATAGTGATTTGCGTAGGCTATAGAAATTTGTGTGTGTGATAATAAATGAATAAATAACCTTTCTCTAACTTTATTTCTCTTATTCCTATGTAAAAAAGTTAAACTCAATACATCAACCACTACTTGAAATATTTTTTAGCGAAACCATTGTTGTTTTCTTTTTCTCCCTCTCACATCAATTGGAAAAACAAGACAAAAATCATTAGCAAAACCGTTGGTCTTTTCTTTTTCTAAAAAACATTAGAAAAGCCACTACTCTTTTCTTTTTCTCTCTCTCACATCAATGGAAAAAACAAGAACGGCTGCATTTTCTCCCTCTCACACCAATGAAATAAGCAATGAGGTGAATCGGTCTCGTCAAAGCCCCAAATTGGGCTTGGGATTTTGGTTGCTTCCCGCCCTAATGCGCCTCGATCAAATTCGCATTCTCTTCGCCTCTCCCCTTCTTCTCCATTGAATGGTTTTATAAACCGGTAAAACTGAACAAACTAAAGCACTTCGGTTCGGCTCGATTTTTTGAAATCGACCTCATCAGTTCGGTAGGCGGTTTCAGCCTGAAACTGAACTGTCGGGTCAGTTTTCAACCCTATTTTTCTCCTTGATGCAATGGATTTTGACCCTTTCAATGGAATAGTAGATAAGCAAATGCTTAACATTATAAGTGAAGTTTTAGTATACAAATCAGGTTTTCTATTAGTAATATATTTGCGAACATAATTATGCGCACATAATACCCAACCAACTTGTAAGGTTTTCTATTAGTAATATATTTGCGAACATAATTATGCGCACATAATACCCAACCAACTTGTAACCCAATACCTGGCACTCAGATTCAACACACTCAGGCTCATCAGTGGGTTTGATTGGCTTGTTTAGAGTGATTCCAAGTTTGGGGCTTGGAATAGGACTTTACCCAACCTAACAGGCTGAACTACATTTCACGCTTGGAACAGTTTGGGCCTTGGCATAGGCCTTTACCCAACCTAACAGGCTGAATTTCATACTTCCATGCTTTTGGAATTTAAAGCACCTAAACAAACCTGTTACCCAGTTTGATTGCTGCATCTGTCTGAATACCCCCACCAATTGTCACTCCAATTTGGCTAAAAATTTCTCGATTCAGTCCACTAATAACTCCAACAGTCAGGGTGTGATCAAAACCAAATGAGTTTCCAATTGCTAAGCACTGTGGACCAACTCGCAGAGCAGAAGATAAACCTACATTCATTGCCCGCAACAAATCTTGAGAGGCTTCCACCTTGCATGTCAAAGATCAGAACCCACCTTAACTTTACAGCGTAAATGAACAATATGATATTTTTTTTAGTAATAATGTGTACTGACAAATCTGTTCTAACATTCATTTTGCTAAACATTATGCTCGTTCGTAGATTGATTTAAGTAAATCCACTAATGTGCAGTGGCAGAGCTACCTTGCCTCTTTTGGTACTCATTACTTGGTTTGGTTCATGGTGGGCTAAAGCTAAAATTATGGAACTGGTGGGGCACTCCAAGTGGAAATCAACGATATATTGTGCTCTTCCACTCGACTTAGAATTTCCATATAGTTTTACAATTGTCTTTGTATTAGTTTGTTGAAGATTTTAGTGGACCGAAAAAGGAAAAGGAAAAGGAAAATGAGAGGTAGGAATTTACCTCTAGTTAATTAACTAGATGCATTTTTGTCATAAAAAATTGCGCTATCCATATTCAAATATATATATATATATACAAATAGTAACAACAGTAATTTATTTTAAAATATAAATAAATAATTAAAAAAGTTATGTTGATAGTTATTATATCATTAAAGTTACGGCCTGTGAAACAATATTGCTTATAAATAAACAACTCAAAGCACACCAAAGTTGTATGCCAGTTATTAACAAGGATGTTGCCCAGTAAACACCTTTGGTTTTACAGGTTTCAAACCAGCGAGATCATGGAATTTTAAGTTTCCTGTTACCATTTCTAGCACACACATAACTACCCCCCACCCCCCCCCCCCCCCCCCCCCCCCCTTGTCTTATAACTAGAATATTTGGCAATTTCAAGGTAGAGACTATTTTGCAACTTTTTTTTCTTGTTTACTTTCCTTTTTTATTACCTTTCTCCTATTATTAAGCTTGGAGAATTTATAACCAACTTGAAAATATCGTTGTTTTGGAGTATTGGGAACACTATCACTCAATTTAGTACTGTAAAAAAATCAGAATCTTGCAATTTTAAAAAACATGATTCGTTTTCGTATCAAGAACAATTTGAAAATATTGTTGTTTTGGAGTACATGTTTAGGAACACTATCATTTAAGTTAGTACTGTATCGGGATCTTAAAATATTACAAAACATGATTTGTTCTCGTATCAAGAAATTGTTTCATACTCGTGTTAAACAGAAGGCACCGTGAAAGCTGCCAACCAGATAATCTTACAACCCTAAGGACAAAAATGGTTAGCTCAAAATTATATTGGTATTATTTACTTTATTCGTAATATTATAATAATAAATAAAATCAAAACAAAATAATTAGATAATTAGAATTTTTATTTGGATTCATTATTTTTCTTTAATTTAGATTTAGATGAATGTCTTTAGAGATAACCCAAAGCGGAGAGAAAGCAAGAGAGTCTTTTTTGTATAAGAACAGGATATGTTGTATCGAAATAGAATTGAAAATAGAATCTAGTCTTCTAATGCAAGTAAGCATAAATAGGATTTTCTATTCAATGCATCCTAAAACGCGACATGACCACAGCAAAAAAACTAGGCAATTCGATAAACATTCATTGTTAATTCGACAAAATTTATGGATCTTAATAATATTGTGTAGCTCATAAGGCAGACGGAACTTAAGAGCATAGAGTCTATAACCCATAAATTTTTACAAAAAGTTAATAAATACCTTCAAAACAGTAAGATCTTTATCCTGGTCTGCACCAATCAACTTACCCACAAAATCCTTTTGCACCCTTCCAAAAGAAAGCAGAATCAGATATATAAGATGCTAGAATAATCATGTATAAGAACTGTTTATCCTCAACTAATAATATATCATAATTCAATGTATGGAATGAAACATTGATTAGTGTTTAGTCACCCATCAGATGAAAGAATATTAACAGGCGCAACAGCTTGGCCAGGGCTTGGATTCCTCAAAAGCGCGTTACCAACAACCATAAAGGATGAAAAGTCGAATGTAACACACGGTATAAAATGTTCTGGTTCTAACCTTAATAAAAACAACCATTTATCCAGTGTACCGAAGCTCACAACAGACAAGCTAAGTATTTTTTTTTTTAACTATCATCACCATGACAATTTGTCACGATATGTCCCTCTTCATCCCAAACTACTCCAGAACCATTTCCTTCAAGAACCTTGGTGCAAGTGAGAGAACCGTTTCACATTACATATAATGCCAAATGAAATGTTGTTAAAGCACTATAAATATAATAACATGTTAATCATTTAAAAAAGAAAGGTTTATTTTGAAATTAATTGCCAAGTTATTTCGAAACTCAACTTTGTACCCTACATTTAGCACCACTTATCATTCTCTACTATGTATTCTGATACTGTGTCCATCTAACCCATCTAGCATTTGATAGTTATAAAAAAAAAAAAAATTTTAAAAAGGTTAAAAGGTATTATAGGTAGAACAGTGTGAATTTTCATAGTTATGGATATAACGGTAATTTTATTGCGATAGATTTTTTGTTATGGTATATTAGTGATTTCACTGTTATAAACTGTATATTTTTAATTTAGTCGAGTTTTGTTGTTGTTTTTTTTTTTTTTTGAAAGGTTAAAATTTGTTGTATATGAGTTTAAGAGTATTTCTAACAATGCTTACCTAGAAAATAATTTTCTTGGGATGGGTCAGAAAAAAAATCATGTGGACCTGGAAAATTGTTTCCTACTTATGTGACTAATCAAACACCGGAATATGACAGTTTACCCAAAAAAATGATTTTCCAACAGAATTTCCATGCAATCAAACAAATCCTTAACTATATATATAGGTGGAGTAACTTCTTCAATAGTTACAGATGGATCCCCCAAAGCCAGGGCTGCCACTCAAATTCACAACTTAACTTGTATTCATAGCGCAAATGCATGAACCAACAGCAAGCACATCAACTCAAAGTATGTGAATTGATATACAACACTGAGAATAGAGTCAAAACTTAAATTGCAAAAAAACACCAGAGCTTCAGTATTGTTTAAGCAAGCTGCTAAACCTTCAGGGTGTTTTGATGGTAGATTGTGGTTTCTAGAAACCTTTAAATACAAGGATACCTCCAGTCTCTAAGAAGTCTCAACAATTTTTAATCAACCTTCCCATGGATGGGAGCGTAATGGTTCTTGACCTCTAGCTCGTCAACATATGGTGTAATCTTAGTCATTTGTGTCATCTCCTTACGTCTATAAACAAGAGGTCATTCACTGATAACATCCAAGATTTAAGATAATACACCGGGTCATGTAGAACCCTTCTATTGTGATCTCTATTTTGAGTTGTTGTACTTAAGGTTTATTTTAATGAAAAATAAAAAATGCCTCTAGGCACTTTGGCACGCTTCGCATAACCACTGATTTTTACTTTGCACGTTTGGTATTTGAATGAAGATTTGAAGTGAGAATCACATCATCTATGTTGTGCCAACAAACATTTCTTTTGACGCCATTATCAACATACACCATGCAGTAATTAACCATGCGACGCCTTCAAGGTTCAGCAACCAACTCAAAAGTTTCAAGGACACTCCCAAGTAATCCTTTTCAAAAATTTTAGAAAGCCGAAGACATTAAGGGTGTGCTTGGTTGGAATCCTATTCCATGAGTATCTATGAGGGGACCCCAACATATAGCTAAATTGAGGTAAAACTCATTATTCATCATTAGATTTTACGCTAAATGGTGAGAATGAAAGTCTCATTGTCCACTAAAATATATGATTCTCATGTTCATGGGACTTCCGTTCTCATCATTGAACTATTGATCGATTGGTGAGTGAAACTCAAATTAGCCTTAAATGTTGGGGTGAGGATTCTCATATAATAAGATACCATGCAACCAAGCACACCCTAAGTTCAGTTATACTGTACTAGAGATAAATAAACATTTATAAGCCCTAAATGACTAAAAGAATGGACAGAGCTGAAGATTGCGAACCTGAAAAGTACATTGAAGGATTAGACCATAAAGACGCGAAAACTTGCAAACAACATATATCTTCGTGCACTGAGAAGAACAATAACATTAATGCACATCAATTCAGAGAGCACTTTGTGTCCATCCTTCACTTGGCTTAAAACCCACCCATGACCCATTACAAGCACAAATACGATTGAGCAGATATCATCCAAGAGAGATGTTGAGGAAGTGAACTAACGTCTGGAGTGAGATGGGTTGATGGGGAGAATTGTGGAGAGAGTGAGAATCTGTCTCTTCGTGAGAGCGAATTGAGGAAACTCCGTCGAAGAACATTTCTCTACGACCGAACCGAAAACTGCAAGCTGATACTTGCAGCAGCATTTGTGCGAGGAATGCAGAGTGTGTATTTGATGAAATGTTGGAGAGAGATTAAAATTAATTTAGTAGTTTTTAATAGTTATTTATGTATGCGAATATTTAATAGGTATTTATAATTTTAAGACTTATATATAGTTTACAAATAATTAAGACTTTTAAATAAATTATGTTAGAGCCTTAAGTATAATTAATAATATTTGAGAGGAGCATAGGGTCCCTCACGTGTTGGTGGTCTCAAGCTAATCTTTCTCGTCGGGGGGAGTGGTTATGGCATAGGGTCCCTCACGTTCTCATGTGATGTGTGTGGAAAGAAAGAAATAAAAAGGTATTTGAATGAATCAACAGATCAGAGCACTCTATCTTTATCGAGATTAGAGAATTGCTGTGGATGATGGGTTCGGTTTGTAATTTGTTTAGGGATTTGGGTTTTGACACTTTCATGGAGTCTTGGCATTCCTTGATATAGGAATGTTTCTCTTTGTTTTATGTTTCTTTTTCTTTCCTTAATAAACATTTTCGTGTTTGACCAAAAAACAAAAAACAAAAAAAAGAGGAACAAGTTTTGATCATAATTTGAATTTGGGAGGTTAAATATTTTCATTTAAAATTACAAAATTACCCATGGTCACTATTCACCTGCCAATTGGTTTTTCTATTGGGCAATCCAAAAATCAAGACGAAGACATACAAAAACATTGTTATATAGTTTAGATGGATGGAAGCCCCACTGAGGTCGAGGTGTTATACTTGACTGACTCGAGAGATCTAGAATATCAAGATTTTTAGAAAATTTTAGTTTTTATTTTATTTCATCTTTTCCAATTATGATCTATTTCAAATTTCAATAAACATCTGCTTGTTTATTGAATCCAATTTTGTGAATCATGTGGGCTCCACTCGATGATCACTGAGTCCAGTGTTCTCATCATGCCACATACAATTATTGACTTGTTCAAACCCGATTAACTAGATAATGAAACAATATCTCCATGTTTGAAGCTTATCACATCTATTTTTTATGCAAGCCTTTCAATCATCGCATGCAATTAGGGATTTGAAAATCTAAGTATATTTTATTGTTTGTAGATATATTATTTATGGTTAAAAATTCATAATTAATTATGTATAGATCACCACAGTTGAGCTGTCACAAATGTTAGTAAGTATATAACAAATTTGATTGATTTTATGGATATAACTCTATTTTTGGCACAAAGTTTGACTGTACTGTGAATTCATTATTAGTTTTGGAAATCATTCATTGATTTGAACGCCTAACTACTAAGAATCTTATTTCATCGATATCAGCAGAAGAAAGTTAATTATGTGAGTCGTTCAAGTGCACGAGTTGCTTAGTTTGGAGTTGAAACTCAGAGTAGTTAGGGTAGCACAAATTTCTATAATTATATGGAGAATAATATGGACGCATTTGTCAGCAAATACATCCATCTTTGTCGGACACGCTAAAACGAGGACCTAAATCAAACATCTAATGGGGTTTTGGTTTAATATTTCCTCTCGCTTACCAAACTCAAGTGAAGCAAGCTCCAGGGACGGATTGTAGAGGTGAACGATTCCAACTGTATGGAACATATAAGATAAATCATCATTTCACAGTGACATTGCATCAAGAAAATAAATGCAAAGGAGTTACCTTACGCTTAAAACAAACGAACACAACTTTATCAATTAACATATGCACCCTCGCAAGAGCCTTCATTGTGAGGAGGATGTTCAAGAGAGTTCTCTAGATAGGGAATTCCTAGCAAGATGAATGATCAATCTCCAAATTTGTTCGAGCATTTCCTTTTGGCTTGGGAAACCGGTTGAGCTATAACATTTTATGAGATGATGACAACGATAAGCAATAAAGAGTTTGCAAAATTAGACATTGTATTTTTTAACTAAAAACTTGTCGTGTTTGTTCGCAGTCCAGAGAATAATTTATGGTTGTTTAGTATGCTTTAAATGAATGTCAAGAATATTTAGCGCCACTAAATCCAGGAAGAGGGATGTAATAACCTATTTATTTTCTTACTATCAACCAATGGATGACTCATTTGAAAATGGATGTTGCACTCACATCCTCCTATGTATCTAAATTTAAAAACCAATGGATAAGTTATGTAAAAAATTGATAGACGTGATAGCTTGAAGTTGAGGATGTGAGTAAACATGGGGTGTAGATGGAGCTTGAGGTGTAGGATGTGAGTTAGCAAGATGTGTAAAAATTAAACTTGAGGTGGAGGATATGGTGGATAAATTGCATTCTTTTTATTCAAATTTGTGACACATAGTGACCTACGTGTCTAAATTGGATAACCAGTAGATGATTAAAGCCACTGGGTCTCGGTTAACTAGCAATATAATCCCAATTGTATAAGTGTTTCGTTTTGCCTGAAACTGTATCATTCACTAAAAAATTCATACTTATCTTATCCAATCTCTTAGGGATATAGATTAGAATAATACAAGATTTCAATATTTTAATAGTTTGTATCTATTCGAGAAAATGAAGAGGGCACTCAAATACTTCCATCCTTAATTGTAATCTTGGTACTCATGATTCGGCTAAACATTTTTATGGAATATGCTGCGAACGTTCAAGCTAAAATATAAAATGCACAGGCTAGCCAAAGGAAGACAATAAGACTAAATGATAATTTTGATAACATGGGTTTCATCAAGGGATGTTCTGCAGAAGATTGCAATGTTGACCACCTAAAATAAGTAGTTGATTGAATTACAACATTTTCTAATTTTGATGACGAATTCGGGAGTTTTATTTTGTCTTTTGAAGAGTTTCATTTTAATATAACTTAGAACATTATCAACTTTTTTAAAATTTAACACTTATTTATTATGATTATTCCTATCATTTTCCAAGTTTTGCGAATGGGTCTTAAGTGTTTCAATGTTAGAGTTTGGGTCCCAATGCCACATTGACTACGTTAAACATCTAAGTTCCGTCACTCCAAATTATATGTTTCCCCTTGACCGTAATGAACTAGTCAAATATCAAAACAAATAAACAAGAAAATCAGAAAAATCAAAGGGCCACCAACATATATAGCTAAAGAATAAGGTGATGCGCTATACTGCGAGATTTCGTGAGAACTCAGAGAGTGATTATGATAGTGAGGCAAAAAAAAGCTTAGTTGCAATGATATGTTGTGAGTTACGGTTTTATGTTTCAATTGACATGTTGGCCATGTCATTTAAATAACGAAATTACAATTTTACCCTGCACAACTCATAAGCACACACACAACCACTAATCGTTCTAGCCTTCGACCTTTACAATGATAGAGATATGTTAGTGTTCATATGCAATCCCTGGGAACTATAAATCTACCATGATAATTTATTTTTCATGACAGATTGTATCATTTTATTGGAATGATTTGTTGTATAAAAGTTTAAATATCCCTAGAAAGCAAGAATATTTTTTATGACAAAAATAAATGATAAAATACTCCATTGCAGTAAGTCTTGTTTTTGCATATTTGTATAAGGGATTAAAGACAATTAAATAAATGAGTAACCTCTTTGTCTATATTTGTTTGATCATGCAAAGATTGCACTAGAAAATGATGGTATCCCCGCATTACCAGTGTCAGTAGAAGAGATTGAGGATTTCACGTATGATAGGAAGGAGGGGCAGTGCTGCAAAAATAGAAAGAAAACAAACAAATAGTGATATCCAAGACATGAATTGCACGCATATGGGGTGTTGCCATTGAGTTTAACTTGAGTTTAGTTTCTTTGTTCTTATAATCAATTGGTAAAGCAAATTCTTTCTGTTGAGAATTTGTTTTAGGGTCAGATATTTCCACATTGGATTGAATTGGCCTGATGAAAGGATAAATTATATTTTTATTTTTATGATATAGATAATTGAATGGATCTGATCAATGAGAGCCTATTTATGATAAAAATAAGCATAAATGACAATGTATTTTATGTGTTCTACCTCATCTTTTTTATGCACTAGAATAATGTGAGTCTCTATTTGTAGAAAACAATATGAAACAATTGTTTATAACTTATACTTGTGAGGTAATGTTTTAGTCAAATGCGCCAATAGTATTTGAGTTTAGTAAATTGGGCTTTAGGGAATAAACTCAGATCATTGATAGAATATAAAAGAATTTGTTTATTGAACAATTAAAGAAAGTTTACATTATGGAGAAAATTTATTTGTCTTTACTATTTAATTGTTGAAAAGACAACACTTCATAAACGTTTTTTGTTCTTGTCTCAGAGTTGGGGTTTTGTGGTAAAACAAATTGTCGTACTCAGTTTAAGAATTAAAGTACAAAGATTAGATATTCATAGATCCATCAAAATCTTTTATTTCTTACCTCCCAAATAGTTAAGATTGCTAGGGACCATTTGAAACTATGAAATTCTTAATGTTTAAATTTATCACGAGGCTGGAGCTCCTTTTGACATGGAAGCTATTATTTGCACCCTTACTCTGTTCCCTACTAATTGCATAGTAAGAAAAGCAATTGCCCTTTCCCCTCGTAGGGTTCCTTTTTCACACTCACATAAAACATTTCATTTTCCCTCCAAAAAAATTACTCACAGGAATTGTGGAGTAAGTATAATAAGACATATGTTGATATTATGGTGTGAATTTGTCTATGCTCATGCCATAATATTTGCGAGGAAATACAAACCCACGTAAAATTTTATGCGTTAAAGTTTAGTGGAATCCATTTTTTTTCAAAAGGAAAATAGATGAGACTTCAACTGAAGTTTAGTTAGATTTGAATTAAGGGGATTAATTCAGATGGTCGATTCGGTCTACAAACACTATCAAGCTTCGATTTCACCCCATTACAATTTAATGGAGTCTAAATTGAGTCAATGAGACCTCAACTGAAGTTCGGTTCGGCTTGATGAGCTTAAATTGAAGTCCATTAAAGCTTAACTAAGATACCCGTAATTTCTTATGTAGCACATTTTATGTATTTTTCTAGAATCAAATACTTGCAAAATCATAGTAAGTGTCAAGTGTGAATGAAATTTGATATATTTTACATAGCGATGCAGTAATTTTTCGTTCCCTACTTTAACCTTGACCTGCAAACCTGCGACCTGCACAAGGAACACACGTGAGCGATAGACCATCGTTGTGGTGGCTGATGACACTCCGATGCTAAAGTCAGACAAGGATCTGAGCAAGGTGTAATGTTGTAAACAAAGAATTTGTAACGTACCTTAGCTTACCAACCTCATGTCTAATTTATAGTGTTGGAGTCATGGTTTGACCAGGCCATCGGTGGCGTAGTTTAGGGAATGAGATCTTCGTGGAGATCATTATCTAATTAGGAATTGTGCTTTGGAGGGATGTTTCCCTGTTGCGTTGTGCTCCTAGATACACAGGAGATAGTTTCCAATCAGAGAGTAGTTCGTAGATGAAAGTTTCCATGTGTGACATGTACTCTGGGATTTGCTTCCTAGTTGGAAGCAAATAGTTGTTGTAATTGCCCATCCGAAGCTGATCCTCGAGATACTTGCCTTAGCAGTGCTTATGGGTATTGAGGATGGTTGTGAGACACGTAGGCTTAGCAGGCCGTAATGAGTTGGGTCCATCTGACGAACTGCACTAAGCGGGCTTAGAACCGCTTGAGTCGGATCAGTGTTGGGCTGATACTAGGGCCTATCATTCCTCGAGATCATCATGACACGTGTCGATCCTTGGCGAGTTGTCGTCACCAGACTCCCACTTCCTAAAACATCAACATCCGCGCTGGGCGGACTAGGCACGGGATGAACCAGAAGTTGTCGTCATCAGTCAAAGCTGATTGAGCTTACCTGGTTATGTGAGGACTTCGCTTGCTGAGGGCTTGCGAGCCTATGTCCGCAGGCATAGTGCATCGTGTAGACACAATTTTTTTTTAAGAAACAGAAGTACCTTAAATCAGTTGGTGATATGCAGGTGTGATCCGTGTGTCAGAAGTGACTAAGGTTTCTGATGCTCGTGTCAGGCACGTGGTAGGATATCGCTTGAACAGTGGGTTGAGCCCATGGGCCCATATTTTGTCGTAAGATTAAGACAGTACGTGTACAACGTAGATTGCATGTGGACACATGTATGGCGTGGATCACAAGACGGTTGAGTATCGGCTACTCCCCCAATTAATGGGGTTGTGTGCAGCATCATTAATTGGATGAATGTGGTCATATGCAGTTTCCTTGGGAATTGTCGTCTTCTCACTTCCCATACGATATTCAATGCTGACAGTTAATGTTGAAGAGTCTATTTGGTGAACTGCTATGTCTATATAGTGGTGTTTCTTCATTGTTGTAGGCGTCACCTTCCGTAGAGCATACTTCTTTTAATGCTCTTACTTGAGGAACATGTTTTGGGTTTTCCAAAGGCTGAAGAGAGATCTCCGAATTTGGAGTCTTCGAATGTTCTGACATTTGCACCGATGAGTCATGATAAGACTTGTTGCTATGCGTGGTCACTTGCTCTGGGTGAATACCTAATTGGTTCACCGAGACCTTGTAATTTTTCCCGTATTGCAAAGGGACGAGTCTATCGTTTATGCGTTAGTGCCCGTAGCTGCTCCAGGGCGCCAAATTTCAAATATAACACCAGCAACCATTTTCGGAGTGGTTGCCTCCACCACTTCTCGATTAACCTCGTTGACTCGCCTTGCACAGGAATTCGGGATCTCGGGCTGGGGTGGAGTTGGGATGGCCTGTTGGAGTGGACATTGATTCCTGGATGTTCCTTTCATCCCTTTAGCGGGAGGGTGCACTTGATCTATTTCAACCTGATACTCATCCCAAGTTCGTCTGGTCGAGCAGATCGAGTGTATGAGTTGGCCGTAGCTTCGACTGGTGTTTCGCAGTGCCCCCGATTGCTGATTTTGTACCACCTCACACCATATTTGAGGGTATGTATGTAAAGGCGTTGAATTGAGCGCGCTATTTCATCATGTTCTTGCTCATGCCGATCTTTCATCCTACTCTTGTTCATGGGTAACGTTCGTCGAAGAGCTTGCAGAGCTTATTTTGGTACATTAGCTGTGGCTTCTAAGTCTTCCTATGTACTTGGACTGTTCAAGTGAGTCTTTATTGTATGTTGCAACGAATCTGGTTGCTACAGTTTGCAGTCTTTTGTACCCGCCTTTGTGCGATCATTGTTACATCTTTTCAGTAATCAATAGAATGTGGTTTTTTTTTCTTAAATGATTGCAAATCAAATAAGTTGCTAAGAATTAAAACTCTATATTGACTATGGAAAGGAAAATAAACAACTGAAATAGACTAATTGCCGGCAGAGAGAGGTCGATCCAGCCCTGAAGTGAATTCGCATGGCCCTAGTTGGATCGTTGGTATTTCAGTTAATTGCCTCGCTTCGTTGATGTCGTTGAAGTTACTGAAGAGTAAACCTTGCGTGGGAGTTTGTTTTCGCGCCAATTGTTTCTCGGCGGGTCGTACTCCCGTCTGTATTGACATCTTCGTTATGTTGGGTTGAAAAGTGAGTTGCTCATGTACCGCTTGAATGTCCCCCATTTATGAGTTTAGCAACTGTTGTTCAGATTTGTCTCCATGTAGGTGGAGCGATTCTTCCACAATCTTTGGTTTTGGCTTCAGTACAAATAACCTCGTGGGCTCCAATTGGATTTGGGAGCATTCTATCTGTTTCAGTGCAGCATAATGGCAGCCTCGTGCCATTGGTTGGTCCCCACATATTGTTCCTTCCGAGTGGTTAGCTGTATACTTAACTCACTGGTGAAGGTTGGAGACTACTACTTCCATCTGGTGGAGGTCTTCTCAGGATAAGGTTGTAGGTAGACGACGCATCTACTACCATTTCCTGGACTTTTTCTCAGTTGTGGCTCTCCTACCACTATTGCTAACCTTATCTTCCCTATCGGGAAGCATTTTTATCTGCTGAATCAAATCAGCGAATAGTCAGAGGATGTCCTATTTATCTCCTTGAAGTCCATACTGTGAAACACGTTGTAGAACATGACATTGAGAGAGATTCCCGTAGGGGTGGGCAAACGGGTCGAGGAACCACGAATCCAAACCGAACCGAACCGTTTTACTCCAAACGGTTCGGTTCTGATTTTTAAAAATGTAAAACAATTCGGTTCGGTTCCGGAACCGTTCTTAAACGGTTCGGTTCCGGAACCGTTCTTAAACGGTTCGGTTCCGGTTCTTATTTTTTTTTCAAACGGTTCGGTTCCGATCCGTTTCGAACCGAATAAATATACCCAACAGTAACCCAAGTCCCAACCCATTATTACTTAGTTTCCAATTCCAACCCATTACCAAAAAATCTTCCTCTCTCTCTGTCTTTATCTCCTCTGTGGCTCTGTCTCTCTGTCTCTGTCTCGGTCTGTCTCTGTCTCTCTATGGAAGAATGGAGAGGAGAGGAGACGTGAAGAAGAAGTAGCAGCAGCTGCGAGACCAAGAATAGGAGGATCAGAAGAAAACGAAGAGACGATCAGACGATTGGAGTTCTCCCTCTCCCCTCTCTCTCGGTCTCTGTCTCTGTCTCGAGAAGATGTCTCAAGAAGAAGCAACAGTCAAAAGATCTCCTCTCTCTCTCGGTCTCTGTCTCAAGAAGAAGGAGCAGGAGATCTCCGTCTCGGCGTCTCCTCTCTCTCACACACACTTTTTTCCTCTCGTCTCCAAGGAGTAGAGAAGCTTCGACCAACACACAGAGAAGGGGCAGAAGCAGAAATTCGAAAAAGAGTTTGAAGAGGAAGAAAATGAAGAAAAGAGAGATATCAGACGATCGATCGATTCTCGATGAGCCGATGGAGGTGGTGGCTATCGCTCGACAAAGAATAGAAATATCTCAGACAATCGCTTGGTTCTCTATCTGATTTGTCTTCTGATGAGCCGATAGAGGCGGTGAAGCAGATGATTCAGTGTTGTTTGATGAATCAATTTATGTGGTTGAAGCAACAGTAGCAGCAAAGGAGGAGTTGTGTGACTTGTGTCTAAAGCTAGTGGAGATTGTTGAAGTTGTCAGAAAAAGAACTGAAGAAGGTGTTGTTGAAGAAGTGTGAGTTCTCTTGCTTGCTCGAGTATTGGATGTTTGTTGATATGAAGAAGGAGGAGCTATTTGTATTCCACAGTGAGCCTCTCGAAACTATTGATGCAAGTGAAGGAGTGGAGAACTGGAGATTGGAGATGAGTTCAGCAGGTGGGTGAACATTTATTTTTCTGTTTTTTTTTTTTAATTTAATTTTTCCTGTTCTTGATTGGATCTCTTATGTATCTGGATGAATATGATGGATCAATTTTTTGTATGATCTGTATGAATATGAATTGGATGAATATGAATGGAACCGTTTGGAACCATAGGAACCGAACCGTTTAGAACGATTTGAGTTAGGTTCGGTTCCAATTATCAAAATGAAAGGAATCGAACCGAACCGGATCCGTTACAATGTAAACGGTTCGAGTTAGGTTCCTTCAAATTTGGAACCGATCCGAACCGTGCCCACCCCTAGATTCCCGTGTCTACCAGAGCCCTCTTCACTTCCCACCTTGCAATGGAGACTGATATGATGAGAGCGTCATTGTGAGGTGCGCGAACGCCTTCGAGGTATTTGTTTGTAAAGGTTAAGGTGGGCATGGGGCTTTGCACCCTCGAGTAGTAAACGCGTATGTCCTCCTCTGCGGGTTGCATCCGCATCTCCAATAGAGTCTACTTGTGAGACCTGTTCGACTGATCTTCATCCGTTTCGATTCCATGAAGGATATAGATTATGCCCGGAGTCTCCTTAATATCCTTGACTGTCTCCCCCTATCCCTAGGTTGTTTTGGTCGCTTCTCAGAACTCGGAAATTCCTTTAGTTTGCCACTGCGGATCTAGTACTCGATCTCGTACCTTAGACTTTTGCAGTCGTTGGTGTCATGGCCGCCCTCCTTGTGGTATGAGCAGTACTTTTTTGTCACATTTGGAGGGTCTCCACACTGCTACGGGGCCAAGGGCCAGGGGCGGAGCCAGGATTGCAGATAAAAGGGGGGCAAACAGTACATAACATTTTACGAAAATACTAAAAAATGGATTTTTACAATTATATTTTGCAATCAGGGTGACATGTCGTGATCGTGAAAAAATGATGATTAATTCAACCATACAAACAATATACATGACATGATTAATTCAATTGTAGCTAGCTAATTAAAAGCTTCACTTTTTACTTGAAGAAAACAAAAGCAGGCATAGTGGTATAAGATGAGAGTTGGCAAGGAGCATACCTCTGACTTTGAGGTAGCAGGACGGTATAGTCCAAGTCCAAGGAGTAGAAGCAACAACAGCTTGATTGGACTGGATAGATTCAAGTGAATTTGTCAGACAATAATTTTATTTTTTGGAATCCTCCTTCCTCTTCTCCTCTTGCTTATCTGTCCGTCTGTCTCATCTTCTTTGAAAATCACTCATGAGTCAGAGCCTCCGAGGATAACACTTACACAACCAACCCACTATCTTTTGTCTTCTTATTCTTGTCTATCTTCTCAGAAGGGAAATATATGTGTGTATAGAGAGAGATAGAGCTTTTCCTTTGGGCTAGCTCAGGTGAAGCATACAAACAACAACTTAACTGAATCGACCTATGACCATCGCGTTTTTCCAACCGGCCCAAACCCAAATGATTACTTTTAATTTTGAAAGATCAGATCTCAACCCCCAATTAATCTAATGTGTTAACTAATATTTTATCACTCTTACCACCATATGCTAGCTGAGTCAGAGGTAATTGATGATCCTAATTCTTTCTTTTCTTTATTTTTTTAACAAAACAAAATAAAACCAATGATGATGACGATGTAAAATTTCCACGGCCAGTCCCCAACCCAATTAAAATTTTTGATATGAATATAATCACATGGGAAGCAAACCCACCATGTATGGTACCTTTCTTCTGGTTTCTTTGTAGCTCTCTCTGTGTGTAGGAGGTGAATGGATTAAATGAGTTTGTAGGAATTAAGAGAGAGAGGGAGAGATTAAAAAAAGAGAAAGAAAGAGAGGTGGTGGGAATTAAAAAAAAATAGGTATTAAAAAGTAGAGAGATTTGAGTGGGATTGGTATTGGTGGGGGTGGAGTTAGAAGTCAAGATTTTCATAAAATGGGGCAACATAAAATTTTAAAGGGGAGCAATGTAAAAAATATGAGTAATATAATGAAAATTTTTAAAAAGATAAGGGGGTCAATTGCCTCCCTTACTTAAACACATGGATCCGCCCATGTCGGGGGCCACTTTAGATCTTTCCATTTTTCATTGGAATTTAAGACGTCTGATAGGCTAGAATTAAGGGGGGTCATGGATCCAGATTCAACTTAGTTGGAAGCTTTCTCGAGCCTGGCCTGGCCAGGCTCTGACTCGTTGTCATTGAGCTTTCACTTGCTCCTTTCTTCGTCCTCTCGCCTACTTTCCTCATTTCTATTCTTCACGGTTTTCATCTCTTCTAAGGTGATGTACCTTTTGAGCGCCCTTCAAGAGTTACGTTCATATCCAAAAGGGGTTCAAAGGTGAGGAAGTCATAAAGTTTTTCCTCTTTTAGGCCCGCGGGTAAAAGTCGTCACGGCTGTGTCGTCGCAACAACCGTCAATGAGTGTTAGCTTGTCGTTGAAGCGCCTGACATACTCTCTTGGTGTCTTACTGGATTTCTGCTTCAGAGAGAGTATGTGGGCAGACCTTATCCAAAGACGCGACTCCCGACAAAGCGCATCAGGAACTCCTTTGCCAGCGTCTTGAATGAGTCGATTGACTTTGGCAAGAGGCTATGGAACCATGTTAATATTGACTTCTTTAGGCTGGTAGGGAAAGTTTTGCACATCACTGACTTGGATCCTTTTTGAGTGCCATTACATTTGGTAATGGTGTAGGTGATCAAATGGGTCGGTGGTCCCGTCATAAAAGTCAAGCTTTTGGAGGCGTGAACTCTTTGGAAGAGCCTCATTCATGATATGATCCACGAATGGTGGAATAGAAGACGATATAACATGTCTAGGTCGTGTTGTTCCTCTGTGGAAGGGGTTCTACGGGGCAGTCTGTCTGCCCCTAAAAGTGGATTCTGCGTTGGTTGCGCCATCTCTTCTGGTCCAATGAGAACTAGCAGGGGCGTGACTCTCCTGTGCTTGCTCTATGTTGTCTTTTGGAGATTGAGGTCTGTGCTGCTCCTTATCTCCATTAGCGGGTGGAGGGTTCTGTTGTACGAGAACCTCCACTGCTTTGTCGATTTGTTGTATTTGAGATGACAACAAATCTATCCTGGTGTCTGTCATTGTTGTTGCTGACGCGGGGGTGTGAGTCTAATGCCCGTGTGTCACCAACACCGCTGAAAAGCGTCAGTCTAAGCGTTTGACGTGTCCCTTGTTCTCCATTGTTGTGGGATCTAGTACTCACCATCTCTTTGTATTTTGAAGAGAGATGATGTTAGTGAAAGGGTAGGAACTTTGTCGTCCCACAGATGACGCCAAACTGATGCAATCATTTTTTGCTCCCTGCTTTAACCTTGACCTACTGACCTGCACAAAGAATGCACGTGAGCCACGAACCACCGTTGTGGTGGCTGATGACACTCCGATGCTAAAGTCAGACAAGGATCTGAGCAATGTGTAGTATTTTAGACAAGGAATTTGTATACTAAATGCCAATGCCACCTTCAAACCTTGATTTAAAGTGCGAGAATGTAAGACGAGGGAGAGAAAACTAAAAAAGTGATCGGAGACTTACTCACTCAACTGTTTGGAGAACGATCGGAGTTGTTGAGTTTCCATTCCTTCACAAAATGCCTCAATAGTGCGTCCAAATAATCCCCATGACCAGAATAAAGTTGTTGGGGCCTCAAAACCTTTTGATTCCTTCGCAAAACATTGAGATTCAGCAGAAGAAAAGGGTTTGAGTTTGTACCGATAAGAGATGGTGTTTTCAAGTTTACTCAAAAAAATCGTGTTTTCCATATTTTATGTGTGGAGTAAATTGTGGGCGTGGTTAGTAATTCATATGGGTGTGGAAATTGTGGGTGTGAATAGTAACTCCAAATACTCATTTCATGCACAATTCATAGTATCTTCTACATGATTTGATTTCCCAATGATAATTTCATTAGAAGCAATGTCATTTTCATGACTCCAAATGTCTCGACTTGATCAAATTAAATCACACAATTTTTAGAAATTGGTTCCCTAATAATAGGTCAATTCAAACTTTTGTCGCAAGAGACCAACATACTTTAGTCATGGCCTCATTATGTGAGTTGACGGTCTAGTTTTACAGTAAGTTGACATGTGTTTAGCACATGATCAAGATAAATCTGGTATAATTTGTGTGAATTAAATCTTTTGTTGAGAGGTGTCTTCTGAATTGTACAAATGAACCATGAATAGAGAACTCAAAAGTAGTTACAAGCAAATAACTTCCTTATCTATAATTCAAAAACCTATACCTAAACCAAGTATTGTGATTTCGTTTTTCGAGTTAATTTCAATCTCATGATTTTAAGAAATATTTCGATGTGTAAAGAAGAAAGATGAAAAAATTTCGAGGATACATTAAATATATAATGAATTTCAAGGGTACATGAAATACGTGAAATAAGATGCAAGTAAATAAATCTATGAAACACATGAAATGAAGCCTAAATACCTATAATAAGAAAAATCGGGGGGTACTTTCAATATTCAATATAAAGTGAAAGAAATGATAATTAGAAAATTAGGGGATTGTTTCAAAAATAAATAATTAACTAATTAAATAAATGATGATTAAAAACCCCCCAAAAGTTACGGAAAAAAAAAACTCCGAAAATTTTTGAAAAAATGTAATTTTCAGCAGTTGGTTTTTTATTTTTTTACGAAAAAACCCTGAAATTTACGAAAAAAAAACCTCAAAATTTTTTTAAAACCCATAAAAAATGTAAATTTTTTTCGCTCCTTTTCTTTTCGTAATTTCAAAAAAATGAAAATCTCAACAAAATTTTGCAAAAACACAATCCTTGATCTAAACTACATAGTGTGAGTTCCCCTTAGGAACAATGCTTTGTATGCCTTCGACTTGAATATTGGGTTGCCCAAAT
>QNQO01004899.1:0-64229 GCA_003290165.1 Berberis thunbergii | reverse complement strand
GACAACGGCAAGTACGGGTCGATCCCACGAAGAAGGTGGATGCAATTGAATTTTAGAATTTAATTAAACTAATTTATAGGAAATGGGGTTACAACATTTTTAAATCTAAACTGAAAATAAATTAAAATAAGAAAAATAAAAGATAGATGAGATGAATTTTTGTGGGTTTGGACTCACCAATGAATTATCAAACTTATTTAAATCTAAATTATTGAATTTAAAAACGAGAAGCGTTAGGGATGAGAATCCCTTGCTTACACCGAATATGTGATCGTTAAAATCCAATTAAACTTATACTATGTTTCTATCAAACATTAACAAATTATTTCAAGCAAATACGCTCTTACAAAGTATTAAGTGTCTTTTTAGGGCACACTTAATCAAAGCTTAAGCTTAATATTTTTAGCACATGCTTTGAATATTGATAAAGGGTAATTCTAACTACCAAACATATCAAGTTTAATTTCTCGAACATGCAAGGTGAAAGCAAATTATCAAAAATTCAGAAATAACTTGTAATTAACAATTAAGCACACAATTCAGTAAAATAAATCAAAATAACTTATACAACTCATTTAGTTTATCACAAGCTCGATGTGGTAGCACTCAGCAGATCAGCAGGTGGTTGTGCACGAATCCCGAGGAAATGGTCCCAAAACGCTCTGTGGTGGTACAGAGCAAAACCGGGGTGTGAATAGCCAAATAACTGAATTTGACCAATTCCCGCCTCTGCTACAGTAGCGCTACAGTGACGCTACAGTAACCGCTCGCTCCGGTCGTCTTTTCCAGCGCGACAGCGGCTCTCGCGGTGATTTTCTTCGCTCCTCGCGACCGTCCTCGAATCCAAATTGCTTCCAGAACCTGCAAAAGACGAACAAAGGTGAGGAAACACCAAATAAAACAGCCAAAAAAACAAAGAGAAGTCGGGAAGAATACTCCCCTGTTTTCGCTGTCGCGGTGGTCTGTGCCGCCTGCTGAAGCGTCGCTTGCGACGATGGTCGTGAGAGAGGGATGCGGGAACGAGCTCTAGATGAAGAGAGGCCGAGAGAGGAGGAGAACAGGCTCTGTCGCGAGGCGAAACAGAGTCGCGGTGCGGCTCTGTTTCACGGCGTGGTTGCGGTGGTTCTGTCGCGGCTTTTCGTGGTCTGATGTGGTGGGGGACTCGTGCAGAGATGGTGGCGGTTGTGTGGACAGGGGAGAGGAGCAGAGAGTGGCGGTGGAGTGAAAATTGGACGTGAAACAGGGTTGTCACACCCCTATTTCACGGTGGTGACGGTGGCGGTTGCGGAGCTCGGTGGTGGCGATGGCGAGGTGACTGTGGTGGTGAGGTGACTGTGTGCTGAGTGAGTGGAGTGAGTGAGATGAGTGGTGAGGGTGATTGTGAATCACCTTTGTGAGAGGAGCTCCTTTGAGAAAATCTCCATTGAGGAAGAGGTTTTGATTTCTAATTATCTTCTTTTCCCTTCTCTTCCTCCTCTCTTCTCACCCTATTCTCCTCTATTTATAGAAAATAATAGGGATGAAATGAGGGAATGATTCATCAATGAGGGTAGGAGAAGGATTGGGCTTAGGTTTGGGTTTAGGGTATGGATTGGGTTTAGGTTATGAATTAGGTTTCGGGTTTAGGTTATGGATTGAGTTTAGGTTATGAATTAGGTTTTGGGTTTAGGTTATGAATTAGGTTTTGGGTTTAGGTTTGTGACTGCTTTATACCACCTTTGGAATCGACTAATTGTCGTTCCTTAACTTGTCGCTTTAATGTGATTTCATCGTTTACGCTCAAATTCCTACAAAGACATGTAAACGAAATAATTACTATAAAATATAATAATCGAAACACTAACATGTATAAATTAAGGGATATATTATGTAATTTATGTGAATATCATTCATCTTCTTCCATAAACTGTGAAGACCGTTGCAAATCTCTCTAAGAGACTTGTACAACATAAGGGGTTTCCATAGCTACAGAAAGAATAACCCATTTGAATCAAATGCATCAAGTTTTTCAAAGTTCTTGAATAAAACAAGTTTGGTTTCCATATACAGGATCCCTACTAACATTTATCAGGTGGAGAGCATATGACCCAAATATTGTCCCAATCTGACCTTACCATCATGGCCTCGCACACCTAGAAAGCATGGAACACATAAAAAATGAATCCCTTAACTAGATCATCAACCACGAGTATGAAATGGTATCATACTAGATACCCTTTCGATGCTGTCAAGAGCTTAGAAAATAGGTACATTCAGTAGCCCATTCGGCTTATTTTCTTTGATCGTTGCCGTATTAATGTTTGTTTTTATTGCTGCTCAGACTTACTTCGATTTAGATTCATCAGATGATTCTAAGGACAAGGATAGTATCAATTAACTGATCAACTATGTTCTCTTACTCGACCATTATGTTATCTGTTTCAAAGCCCTGTTGAACATCAAATACAAAATCAGGATATTCATGCACACTATTGATTCATAATCTTTTCATTCATAGCATACAATAAAGTTACAAGATAAGAAGTTCTACAATGTAAACTAAGTGAAGCTTTCCAAGTCTGCTTCATAAATCATGGCTAGATCATTCTCTCTCAGAACTACCCACATGTCTAACCTAATTAATTATTCTACTTGTTTGAAATATGCGGCATTATCAGCTTCAAATCACCAACATTGACCTGACTAGTGACCAAATGATCTATAGTTGAATGGTGATGTTCCACTGGAATAACTCTTCCTCCTCAGTTCTTAGTTCAAGGCGTATCATACCAGATGCTCCATCATATTGGAAATCTACTTCCTCTTTTTCAACTCTTATCCTCTTGGGCGTAACTGATGAGTAAGCCCCAAATGTGCCGCAACCTCGAACTTTCATGTCAATGGTTCTGCTTTCTTCAAATTTGTATCTCAAATCTTTAATTGCACCACCTGAGTTAAACATCTTTATCAGCCCAATGGGAGCAAAAGAAGCTCCATCAGACAGTATACTTAGTTGATCAACTCACCACTGATGACAAAGTCTACCACAAGTCTTGCTTTGGATGTCATCACTGCAAACACACCCTCAAGGTTTTTACTTTGAATTTTTATTTGGATTGCCTTGTTTCATGTTAATCCTCATCTGTTTCATCTATTTTGTATTTTTTTTACGTGATTCTCTTTTTTCTGATTGGATTGGAATTACATTTTTCTTTGATACAAAATTTAGCTTGAATCCTTTTCTTTTAATTTCACAATTATATTTGAAGATATATGATGATCTATCTTGCTTGCCAAAACTTGTGTTCACTACGCCAAAATAATTATTTTGTAACACGAACAAAAAATTAATTGTATCATTTTTCGCCTGTACATATTTGTATAAGTTTATTCATAATAGTTACAGTTTATACATGTTACAATGGTGAATATGGTGCCATAACATTATATTTATCTCGTGATAAATAACTATGAGGTGAGAGTAAAAAATAAAATACAATAAAATAAAAATAAAATAAAAAAAACTATGAGTGAGAGTATCTCATTGAACCAAATAAGTCCCACTTAAAGTCCCTAAAAACACTCTCTCCTCTCTTTCTTCTTCATATCTCCTTGCAAACCTCTCTGAAAACACCTAATAATGCCGCCATTAACATAGTTGCGAGAGCTCGATTTTTCGGTTTGGAACACTTCCACTGGATTTTTCGTCCAATACCACTTCATTGGCTTCAGGGTTTACTACTTCCCGCAACGTCACGCTAAGCACTCCGGCTTCCCCGTCCGATCTCTCTTCGTTCATCAATTGTCAAGTCTTTGATATTTTGTCAACTGATTTCACTGAGCTTTTAGCCAATCAGGACAACGATGACGTTTTATAGCAAGATCTATGATTTCTCTATCTTCTCGCCGGCAAACCAATCTTCGTTGCGTGAAACTACTCTTCTCTGCTCATCTCGTCGGAGGAATCATGGAACTGAATAGCGACGGTCAGATCTCTCAGTGTTGGGTGTAATTTGTGTTTCTTCGCGGAATGTGAAGGTTTAGTTGTTGTTCTGAATAGCGAGATGTAGATTGTGATCTAGGGTTCATTTATGGTGGATTTTCTTGCTTGTTTGGGCGAATCGGAGAGCTTCGACAGAGAGAGCACTTGAAGGCCTTCGGCATGAGATTGTGAGGTCCTTCGATTTATTTTGAATTGTTTGGTTTGCAGCCAACCCCCCTCTTGATTACATATACAACATCCATGATAGTACGGACTTTGAGCGATGCTTCTTAATTAGCTTTCTCTTTCAACACCAACCATAAAAGGATGGTCTTATTAGTTAGAGTGATAGATTCTACTACTACTACTAACATAATTCACTGTTACATGCATATGGAGGTATATGGGTGAGAGATGGGTTGTTCTTTCTCAAGTGACTTACTAAGAATTATATGTTCATGATTCTCTCACCCATATTATATGCGCAAGTCCTCTATCATGAAAACTTCATGTGCTGTTCACTAAATGTAGTATAGGATCAGCCTTGAAAAAAATTGTGTAAAGTAGAAGGATAAAGTACTTGTCCCTCCTACAATGCAGTGCTGTAGACTCGGAAGATCTCTTCTGTCCATCAATGGGGTCTTCCTTTAAGATGATTGTAATCATTCTTCACCTTCCATTTTGTACTTAGAATTATAATCATTCCTTACTTCACCTTCCTTTTCTAAAATTGCAATAAAGTGCACCTGATATGTCTCCCTAATGGTATCTTCATCTACCTTTTGTATTCCTCTGTTGAGATGGAGAATTTGAATAATGTGGCAGACTAGTAGATCTGGAAGATAAACGGTCATAGATCATACTCACGATGCGGCGGTGGTGGGAACTGGAGGTGTTGGGCTTAGAGCAGCCATTGGACTCTCTGAGCATAGATTCAATACTGCTTTTCCCTACTCGCTCACATACAGTCGCCACCCAGGTATACTAGTTTATTTTTGCTTTTCAGTCTCTACTTATTCTGCATCTTGGATCAAATATTTATCTTTTGGGTGGAGCGTTAGAGAGTAGTAGGGATCCCTTATCAAATCTATTACCAATTTCTCTCACAGGCTTTTACTGAAGCACCCAAGGTTTTGCCACAAGCTTCCTTATGTGTCCTTAAACTTCATCAGGAGATTGCTAGCCAACATGTTGTGAGCACAAACTATCTAGGCCTTCCCATGTACTCATATACAAGGTTGGTCTTATTTTATCATTTGTTTTTGGCATTTCTTACAAGAAACATGTGTTCTTCTTCTATAAGCTTGCTTGTTTTGCTTATGTATTTGTTTGTTTGATTTTCTAGGAATAAATTGACTCATTGTTCGATCTAGAACAATGGGTCTCTCCAATTTACTTCAAAAAAAAAAATTTCTTATCTGATTTTCATGTTTTTTTGGTTGTTGTTGCAGAGAAGCCAAAGGGGTTTTAAGAAATTTTAGAGAGAATGACCGACTGACTGACTAAATGGTAAGGTAAGGGTACCTTACATTTATGCTTAGATTCTCTTTCTTTGTTCTTTTTGTTGGATTGGAGTCTGAATTATTGGATCAGAGATTCAGATCTATCTATCATCTTCCTTACTTGCAAACATTTTGGAATTTTTTATTTGTTTATGATTCTTCAGGAGAACCTTTTAGGGGATTTCTCTCCCCCTGTGTTTTTACTTTTCCCCCTGTGTTTTTACTTTTCTTTGCTACATTGTATTGTATTTGCATTCCAATGACATGGTTATTCCTTTCATTTCGAGTAAATACAACTTGTTTTTCCCTTGTATAGGAAACATTATTTTATAGAGTGCGAGATCAATGTATGCTCAGCTTAACATAATGTAATATCTCTGTTACCAGATTCTCAAGACGGTCCAATCTGAAAGAACAAACATTAATGAAGAGATGTTGATCGTCTTCTTTCATCTTGAGCCTTGATTTGCGTAACTAGATTTCTATGTGATAGAAGATGTTCTCCGTCCAACTTCAAGTCAACACAGTGAACTACTGGTGCAACAATACAGTGCCTTGATAGTAGCTGTGTATTTACAAATAGATGATGAAAAAAGCGATTGTTTGATACTATGACATTTCTTTTGGAGCTAGTGACAAACATAGACGTTGAAAATTTGTTGTCTTGTATTCACATTTTTTTGCTCTCTTTTTGGTGCTGCTATTATATGTATTGTGTTGCGAATTATTTATTTACCTTGAAATTCATTTTAAAGTATAGTGATTTAAATGTAGAAGTAGTTTATGAAGATTTTAGATGTGTACTATCCATTTTTTAGTTTTATTTATTTATTTGAAAGATGTTTAAATTAGTTATAGTTTCGACATGATACAAAGCAAAATTGAGTATTAGCTTCATTTGAAATTAGTATTAGTTAGTGTATGTAACTATATAAAATTAGTATGAGCTGCAAAATGAAACCAATGTTTTATTAGTATTAGTTTTATAATGTTGCAATTATTTCATCTGTATGGGTCGGATGATAATACAAATATTAGTATTACCTCATTTGGTATGGGTCAAAAAGTGTTACAATTAATATTAGCAACATGCAAGAGTAGTAACAAAAGCTCTTTGAAGGTGTGGTGGTTTTTCTTAATTTGATGATTCGGTTCAGTTGGAATTTCTTTGGATTGTAAGTTTTTAGAGTAGAGATCACTCATCCTCTTCTTCATAAATGAAGTCAGGAGTTGTGCAATTTTCTTAGGCAACTCATGTTAATTGATGGTTGTTCTTTGGCTGTTCCTTCTCTCTCTTTTAGTGACCGGCTTGGATTTTCCTCTTCCCAAGGAAACCTCCTCTCTACACCGCTGGAATTCGTCTTGTAGAAGAATCCAATTCATAGTGATCGCACTCTTGGAATGCCTCTTAGAGATGAATTTTATGCAACCAAAACTCTACCTCTTGTAGGAGGTTGTGGGTGCAAGTCTCCCTGAATGGTTGGCAACAAGGAAGTTGCCCATTTAGTGAAAAAGAAAAGAGGGAGAACTTAGAAATTTGAGTTGAACTTATTTTGTGTTGCAACTCTGATTGAAGAGAGAGGGCTTAATCACATTAGAGAAACATTTTTTGTTTGCTTAACAAGTAGTAGCAAGAAAGCACGGACTCTTCGACAAACTTTCTGTATCCGTGTCTGACATGTATCCGACACCGACACTTGCTTAACACACCTCAGGGCACTTGGTCAACGTGTTGGTAGGTGTAAGACATATGGTCAATGTGGCCAACCTGTCGGACATACCTCCGATACACACGGAACTTGGTCAGGACACAGTCAAGACTCGAAAACCAACTTTGTTATATTTTGTACATTTAGATATTTGCAAATACCACCTAATTTACTGGTTGTTGATCCATCTGAAATGAATGACTTTCAATTGCGATTTAAGATAAATAGGGCAAAAAGTCACTTAAGCATAAAGATAGTCTATGGTTCTTAATCTTTGTTTATTCTTTTCCCTTATTTGCTTTTTCTCACCTCTACTTCTTCTCTACTATACATTTTCTCTATTTTTTTTTTCTTACAATAGAGTGAAATCTTCTTTAAGACACTCTAGAAAGATACTTTATTAGATTATTATTTATGTTTATATGATTTATTAAAAAATAATATGACGTGTTTTCGAGTCCTAGTTTTTAGAAAATTATTGAGTCGGTGTCCAACACGACGCACGTGTCCATATCCAACACTGCGTGTTCGTGTCCGACACAACGCGCATGTCCATGTCCATGTCCATGTCCATGCATCGTTGACTACACAGTAACAACAAAATCTATTGAATCAACTACACAAAAAACACATTGCTCGAATGCAATAGGTTTGTTTATTTTAAGCGAAGTACTTCCTTGTTTTCTATTTTCCTATTTCACTTTATCTAATTGTACAGAACTTTCATTGTGGATTTGCAGGCTTTGAATATCTAGCGTGGATTGGGATGGAGTTTTATGTTTATTATGTTATGAAGTTTTATTGTTCTGAAGACAAGAGACAATTTTTTATTAGTCAAAGTTTTGAGATTTCATTTAGTTTAAAGTCCTTCTATATTTGTTTTTTTATCATGGAAATTACTATGCTCCATAGTCGATATGCAGTTTTGGGAATTTTAGTGGCTTTCTATTATTTTCTTGGGTTTGTTGTTTTCTTCTTTCTTGTTGTCTATATATTTGTGGGGACTTGATGCGTTGTAGTCTGTAGCATATTTATCTTGGATATGTAGTTTATGGGCGAGAGTGGTGTTACATTTTTCTTCTTTGTAGAAGAGGATCCAATATGATGCCATCTTGGTTCCTAGGGGCTTGTCATATCATTTCTCAAGTTGCTTGAGCTGAGGGCAAAGTTTGATTTTTTGTGAGGACGGCAGACTGAAGAAATGCTCTTTCTTCTATTCCTCGTTTCTCACTTTTTATTAGGCATTGAATGATTTCAGGAGGAACAGAAAAATAGTTTCGCCTGTACAGTTCAAATTGTAACCAAGTTGCTTTGAAAAATTAGTAACAAGTATCCTTCTTCAGCTATTAACAGGGCTTGCAACAGGTCTCTCTCTAGGTAGGGTCGTAAGAGAGGAAGATCACCGAGTAGGGGTGAAGATGCTGGTGGAGATGCCATGGATGTGGATGTTGATAACCCCAACAAGAAACTGCGTATGCAGCCCAGGTCTACGTTGCACTCTAGGTCACAGTCTCGACCACCTGGTGAAGTTGTTCCCGGGGAGGGCTTCAGAGACTCTGAACAAATGTTTCTAGGAAAAAATGGCTTTTGGAAAGAAAAAAAGAAGAAGAAGGAAATACTTTAATATGAAAATGGTTTTTAGTCTTTAATTGCACCAAGAAAAGTATAGTCAAAAATACTTTCATGAGAATATATTTCATTCTTACAAACTTAGTCTTGAATTAAGTTTTGTTGTATATGAGTTTGAGAGTTTTTTCTAACAACTCTTTTTATATATTTTCCATGCTTACCAGAAAACAGTAATTACAAATAATATTATTTTTACCAAAGATTAATCCGTGAAAAATATACCAATTAATCGTAAATAAGTTCTTGAACGCGAAGGGTCCGATTAATGATTTAACTACATAGCGAAGGACAACGAGGTTCTGATTTGCGGGCTGGTTCTGAAGACACCAACTCATCGGTGAAAATATAACCTTTTAGAGAGAAGGGGTTATGGGTAATTTCACTTAAAATTTAAAATTTGGATCTATGGATTAAATTTTCATCTAAGTTTTTAAACATATTTTCAGCTAAATATTTTTAGGCATTTTATAAAGAGACCTCGTAGATAATGAATTCTGGATGTTACCTATCGGGCAGAGCCAAATTGCGATGCATGTAAAATTTTAAACAAGCTTTAACCACTAAAGTTATCCATCATAGCAATTCAAGAATGCAGTTTTTTATTCAATAAAAACATTCAAATATCATATTGAAAATAGCCTTACACTTCAAAGTTGGGGCCCTTCGAATTCAGTGGCATGGGCCATACCCTGTGTGTTAGTCCTACCTTAGATGGAAGTCTTTTCCAGGGGAAATTCTAAATGGCGAGGGAACCGGCGAGGGGGGTGAAGCCGTTCATTTCCCTCGAGATGTGTGAAAGCACGTATCTCAAGGAAATTACACGTATCTCGAGGGGTGAATGGCTTCACCCCCTCCCTCGCTGGTTTCCTCGCCCCTTCCCTCGCTGTTTAGACAAACCCCTATTCCAGAGTTGAAGGTACGTACGTCTTTCCCAAACCAATTTCGTTAGATAATTATAAAATGTGCCTTGAGGCAAATAATCCATGGTCAATATAAAAAACATAGTGGCAACTAAGAATCCACTCTCACTTTCAAACTTATATATACATGGTCCAAGCCACCATAAACAATAGCAAACTCACCCACATTTGACAAGCACTCATGTTTGGATGAAAATTCCATTGTTGAACCGTTAACGTGCCAACTCCATAACTCTCCCATTCCTATTCTTCAAAGCAAAGATTCTTGACCTCGTTGGCCCATTTTTATTTGTCATTTTCGTTCTTCTCCTGCCAATAAACTAGTACCGTTTATTTTATTTTATTTTATATTCAAGTTCCACGTCAACCCCTTTACTAGGTCGGATTTCATTCTCATTCAATACAACTGTAAAGAATTGAATTGTAATATTATTGTAGTTGTGTATTGTAATATTATTATTGTGTTAAATTCATTAAATAGAATACAAGCTTATATAGAGCTAACTTTGACATAACATAATAGAAATAGGAAATCTAAGACTTCTATTTTATTCTGACTTTCCCAACATATTCTGTAACACTTTCCTATTTTATAATATAGGTAGACTTCTATTCTGTAACACTTTCCTATTTTGTAACATAGGTAGACTTTTATTCTTTAACACTCCCCCACAAGTTGGACATGTAGACCCAAACGAAATGTGCAGCTTGCAGGAAACTTTGAAGTCTTATTTAGTGATGAAATCATTACTGTCGAGTTTGGATGATTCCTGTTCTTGTATGATTCTGGATGATTTCTGTATAAAGAAATCATGACTCAATTCGAGTCTTGGTATTGGTGATTCTTGTATGAAGAAATCATGACTCAATTCGAGTCTGAGTATTGGTGATTCCTGTATGAAGAAATCCTGGTACTGATGATTCATGTTTGAAGAAATCATGACTCAATTCGAGTCTGAGTATTGGTGATTCCTGTATGAAGAATCCTGGTATTGATGATTCTTGTTTGAAGAAATCATGACTCAATTCGAGTCTAGATAGTGTTTGTGGTTGCGCTTCTAGCAAGCGAGATGAAGACGTCTTCGCTGCAATGCTTACGGTGCTGGTTTGACTGATATAAACATGGCATATAATTATGGGAAAGTGGCTTTGTTTATAATTGTTGTCGTGTCAAGGAAAAACAATGGCATTGTCGCAGGACTAGCTGGTTGTGGGCTGATAAAATCAATTGTTTCAATTTCATCTGATTTGATGCATGATTTCAAGACTGGCCATCTCACTCAAACATCTCCACGGTCCATGCTCCTAAGCCAGGCTATCGGGACAGCCATGGGTTGTGTTGTAGCCCCTCTGACTTTCTTGCTATTCTATAAGCCTTTGACGTAGGCAATCCGGATGGTGTTTTTAAAGCCCCATATGCTATAATATACCGAAACATGGTTGTAATTGGCGCTGAAGGCTTTTGATCACTTCCCCAACATTGTTTGCAGCTTTGTTATGGCTTCTTTGCATTTGCAGTGGCAGGCAACCTGGTACGTGATTGTTCCAGTCCAAAGTTAGGGAAGTGGGTACCGCTGCCAATGGCTATGGCAGTGCCTTTCTTAGTTGGGGCCTACTTCGCTATTGATACGAGCTTGGAAGCTTAATTGTTTTTGTGTGGTATAATACAAGGTAAACAGAAAGAAGGCTAGTTTGATGGTTCCTGTTATTTCTTCCTGTTTAATCTGCGGGGAAGGGCTGTGGAGTCTCCTTGCATCAGTTCTTGCACTAGCTAAGGTCAATCTTCCTATATGCATGAATTTCTCACCTACAATTGTTGATCGGTGATTTTACCAATCGTTGATGATGAACTGATCGGTGACGATGATGTTGATTGTGCTTTGACAATTGTTTGTTGTTGCTGCGTGTTGACGGCAAGAGTCTCACCACTGCTGATAGCGGTGATGTTGATTGGTGATGACGAGTATGTTTGCAGAAGCGGGTGGCGAACGAGGTTGTGGCTCGCAATGTGGTATGTTATGATGTTATTGAATTGATTGAGGTAGGCTATTACTATTGTCTTCCCTTCCCCGCCTCCCGCATCTAAGTAATCGTCGGAGGAGGGGAAGAGTTTGATTCCCCATATTTTAGATCTCCTAATAACCTTGCTCTGATACCATGTAAAGAATTGAATTGTAATATTATTGTAGTTGTGTATTGTAATAGTGTTATTGTGTTAAATTCATTAAATAAAATACAAGCTTATATAAAGCTAACTGTGACATAACCTAATAGAAATAGGAAACCTAAGACTTCTATTCTATTATGACTTTCCTAACCTATTTTGTAACACTTTCCTATTTTATAATATAAATACTTTCCTAGTTTGTAACATAGGTAGACTTCTATTCTTTAACAACAACAAACATGGTTGCCCCTCTCATCTAACCATCTCTCTTTGTCTCTTCATCTTCAACACTACCCTATTCCCAAACCCCCAATCTACAAATTCACATTTTCCATTCCTCCAAACAAAACTCCATTCATCCCCATTGAAAATGAACAACGCATACATCAAACTTTCCCATTTTCCACTTTTCCAAACCTAATCCCGTTCATTCCCATTGAAAATGAACAGCCCATACATCAACCTAACCCATTTTATTCAGAATCTCTGCTAGACTCGCCCACCTACTTCATGGCATCCATTCCACCCACCTCTTGAAGACACTCTAAAGAGACAATCCTCTTAAGGCACACCCATCCAAGATCCCCTTTCCTTGTGACTCTGCCTCTGCGCATGTTTTAATGCCCCACCTTCTGGATTCCTCAACTAAAACTCTTTAACCACCTTCTTCATGCCCTGCTTTTTGACATCAGAACTCCCTATAAGCTATATCATTCAAATCAAGCATCTCACATAAATCTCGCCTCAAACTTCCTCCCTGCTGGAACTATGTCCACCTTGGATTGTTTCCTCACAGCGCCGCGCCCGCCCAATATCTAGAAAACCATTGGTTGATTCTCTCTTCTCAACCAAGATCAAGGAGTTTGAATCTTTCCACTTCTTGCCATAGCATTCCCCCCTCCCGCTTTGCTCACAACTCAGCCAACAACTCAACACCCAAGGAATCATCGATCTCAACTTTCTACTTTATTCCTTGATTCAATCCCCCAATCAATTCCTCTGAAACATGATTGTTCTTTAATCTATCTATAGATTGTCATTACACAGATAAAATTCAACATCACTAGCAGAAAAGGAGTTGTTTGGTGAATTCTACAACACTTACAATGGGTGAGTGGGGAAGAAACAGTTCAAAAATGAAAATGTTTGGGAAGTGCAAGAACTAGAGACTTGGATATTAGAGAGATAGAGAGGATGGAATGGGAACCAAACACAACAATTGTGAAAATGGATTGAATAAAATTACCTTTGATAAAGCAGGATGTATATGAGGGGTGTATTGATAAAGCAGGATTGAACCAAACACAACAACGAAATGTTCCAAGAAGTACGATCTTTTAAAGTCTAAGGGGTGTATTGTATATGGATTCTTATGGAATTGATAAATAATTTGAAAAGTTCACGAACTCTTTAAATTGTCCACAGACTCTTTAAATTGTCCACGGACTTCTGCTGATTTCTTAAATCCATAGACTTTTGCTACAGACTTTCTAGAGATTTATGAAAATCCACGAACTTTGTATGAACGACTTTTACAGATTTCTAATTATTTGCAAGATAAAAAAGAAGTTGGTAAATGGTGATGAAACAAAAAAAGTCCATAAAATAGAGATACATGTGCTAAAAAAACTAGAAAAGGAAAATGTCGTTAATTAGCATCTTTAAAATAAGAAGTAAACGTCCAAAAATTGTATTATGATCATTCTTCTCCTTCATGGTCACTTTCTTCATCATCATTTTTAGCAACGTTGAAATCTCAAGCTCTCATGGTAAATATGCACACAGTTATCTTCTGTGGATGGTAACCATCTCAGCATTAAGGTGATAAATACAGTTCACAATAATATTCATGATAATAGACAAGCTAAAGGAGGATGCAAGTTCCATTTCATTTTCAAAAATGTAAATGTTTAGAAGAGGGACTATGGCACCTACCTGAGCAGCTTCATACTCTGGATTAAGAATTAAATAAGGATTATCCCAGTCTCCCCATACTCCAAAGCGCTGAAAGTATTCAGAGAACAGAATGTTCAATTATTCCCAAGTTCCAAAAAACACATTATTGTGAAGTAAACAATCATGCTGAGCTTCATTTGAAAGATATCGCCACTGTTATATTGCCTAGAAAGATGTAAATAAGAACGAGCTCAATCAACCCAATCAAATGTGCAATCATTTTTTTTCTTGAAAATGAGAAAGAGAGTCAGTTTAAAATGTGCATCATATATGTATACCTTCCAATGCTTTCTTTGCAGCCATGACAGGTCCACTAGACCTTCTCTTCAAGCCTGAACTGAACTCCTCAGCAGGATCAGTTGAGTAATATCTAGTGTGAAAGACAGGGAGGGCCTTGTTCAAAGGGCTCCTTCTGGAACATAATGATCCAATAAACGCCACCAGGCTAACAGACGAGCAAGTTCTACATGACCAAACCTGGACATTTCAAAAGTTATAAATGTTAAGTGTAAACCCCATAATATGCAACCTACAGTTACATACAATCAAAACGAAATTACTCAAATTTTGCGAAGAATGCAAGATTGCAAGAAAATCAAGAAACCCTAGATGAAAAAGATTGCAATTGAATCGAATAAGCTCGCAAATGAGAGTGTAATTTGTAGGGACGGAGGTGAAAGAGCAGAAATTACCCGATAAGAAGTTGGAGATATCACCATCTTCGCTTGTTTAGGAGCGAAGATTGAAGAGTGTGAGATTGCGCGGTGAAACATGCTGACGAAATCTCAAGCTCTCATGGTAAATATGCTGAAGAAAAACAAGCTCTCATGGTCTAAGAACTTTGGGAGACTTTTTTCATGTTTGAATCTTTGATAGGAGGCTGACAAATTATTGAACTTTATTATTTATACCTAACACTACAAAGTCTATGAGAATCCATGATTTTCTAAATCCATAAATATGAATGATATTTTGAATACCCTAAAACTTTTGTGAACTTTCTTAAATTCATATTGAATACCCCTAAACTTTGTGGATTTCAAAAAAACTTTTTAAAATCCTGATTGAATACCCCTAGACTTTTGTGAGCTTTTTAAAATCCAAATTGAATACACTTGAATTTTCAGAATCCATGAAATTTATTAAATTGCCCACAAAATTCAGATACAATACACCCCTCTAATGAAAAAAGTCTTTGATTACCCGTATACCCTATTACATGCAAAAAAAAATGCAAACAAAAAAAAGGGTTAAGTTACAGGGAATCAAGAAAGTTCAAAGGCTTTAAACGAAGTCCAAAGGAGCTTATTAGGGTGTCCAGATTGATCTTATAAAGTTAAGATGGACCAAACCGAAAGCAAGTTGGAGCCACAGTCCATGCTAAATTTCCAGGCTGCGAGCTGGAATCAGTCCTTAAATCAGGATATATCTTGTGTTCTAAAGCTTCCAAATTGATCTTAAAAGTCGACCGACGACGGATCCTAGTCGTCTCATTCACCCTCTCCGTCTTATTCTTCTTTTTTATTATAGACTCTTGAGTTTTTTCTTTAATACCTCCATATACTATTCTGCTTTTTGTGCTCATCACTTGGTCGATTTCTTTAGCCTCCTCTTCTCCTTTCTTCTTTTCTTTCTCCCCCAATCCTCTTCTTGCTTCTATGCTTGAATAGGGTTCTAGGCTTTAAGGAGAGCTTTGAGGCGTCAGGCAGAGAGCAGAATTATGTTTTTGTTAAAACCCATCTAGAGTTATAATATGTATTTTTGTTGTTTCATTGTTTTGAAAAAACGCATTTGATAACATAATGTTTGAGGCGCTCACTTATCGTGTTTAGATGAGGTTTGCTTCATCCAATATCGTATAAATGGAGAAAACGCCACTCATTGCATCCTTGCACACGTTCCATACCAAAGCACCAATTTTGGGTCAACTGGGTATAATGGAAGTTTGTGGCTTGAAAGAAAGTGAAATCTTCTGGAGACGGCCTCAAGAAGCAAGGAGATGAAAGTCATTATGTGGGCTATGGTGTGTTCCTTTTGACCACATATTGGGAAATAAAGTCTAATTTTCTTTAAAACATAAATCGTGCTCTACAATCAATATAAGGGAAACGGTGATGAGGAAAATATGTAGCATATTTGGTTTTTGGGTCACAAAGACAAACTATCTTCGAAGACCTACGTGAGGCATTTCACAACAACTTTTGGTCACACGAATGACTTGAGCTGACAAGCTTCCGTGCAAACAAGGCTACCTTGGTGTGAGACTCTGAGTAAGAGTAGAACAATAAACTTCAAATGAATAGTCTGTTTGGGATCCAAATAAACACTTCTGACAAGGTGCTTTCACACGTACCTTGAATTTCCAATTGATCAACCGGCAATCTCACTCTCAATAGCATTCACAGCCTCATAGGGTTCAAACACAGTATGCTGCATAAACATACATTCAACTGCTAACTGCAATATGAATCTCCATTGCATTCCTAGGGTTTAACACGGTAAACTACAGATACATAAACAATACGAGTCATATTTGTGCCAAATTCACCTCTATGAAGTGAATTCAAATGACAATTCATAAAAACACAAGGCATGAGGATTTTGAAATAGGAGAAAAATCATCATAGGCTCATAGCTATAGTCTTTTTAGTACAAGCTTTATGAAATAGGAGGGAAGGGATGACCTAAACTCTCATACAAATATTAAGTGGGGTTCACTCTCTTCTTGAACTTCTTACATACATGGCGCATGGAAATTGTAAAGAAGCCTGTGTAATACTACTCTATCATAAATTTCGAACACTACTCCAAAAATGAAATTTAATCAAACATTTAGCAGACACTTCAAGTGTAATCACTAAGTATTTGAAGGATCATGCCTCGGTTCGGGTCACTATGGTTTGTAGTGAAGTTGTAGGCAAAGAAGCTACTGCTTCGGATACCCAATCGTCTTCTTCTTCTTCTTCGGAGTCCAGGTCACTTCCGCTTCCATCGACAGGATCTTCCCAAGCACTGTGATGGGTTTGTACAGATACCCTATTGTATTCAACTGCACAGATTCTTGGTTTTGTTGAATTTCCAGTAAGTGAAGTAGAAAATCTTCTCGTGGGGTTGGAGGGTGTGAGGAGATAAGTGTTGGTTTTGATGTGGTTTGGAAGACGTGATGAGGGAAGTGAAGGAGTTGGAATGAACCCTGCTTGAACGAGAGACTAGCATACTGTTTTAGACCAGGCGAGGAGAAGTGTGGAACGGAGACAGAGAAGGTGAGATATGAGATGTAGAATGTTGGTACATGCTCTAATAAGCTCATCAACGAATGTGTTTTCTCAAAAAATGTAGAAATTTCAAGAAATTTTTTTTTTCAATTACCGAAATTTCTTTTGAAATCCATAATATTTCTTTCTTCTATAATACATTTTAATCCATTATTGCCTTAGTTTTAGTATTAAAATTTTGTTCTATAAATGATTATTCTGCAATATGTAGTTTATATCACATTATGAGCCTTGTGGGACTCATTCAAATATTTCTTAAAATCAATATACCGAAATTACCACAAAAAAAACGAAATCACAATCCGAGCTAATGTGTGAAATGTGGTAAATCCGAATCACTAAGAGTAAGCCCTCAAAACATGTTAATTCTACTTGCACTACACCAAAAGGCCAGTTTAGCTACGCCGAGCTGGCAACAGTTATAAACCGTTGCTTTATTTGCCACGGCAAAAAACCGTAACTATACTTACCAACGGCTTAAAACCGTGGGTAAAAAAACATGGCCACGGCTTAAAACCGTTGGTATATTTGGCACGGTTAAAAACCGTGGCTATTAGGAGCAATGGCTCAAAATCGTGGGTATTATTCGCAACGGCTCAAAACCGTTGCAAAAAAAAATTTAGCAACGGTTATAAACCGTGGCTAGATCCAGCAACGGCTCAAAACCGTTGCAAAAAACATTTTAGCAACGGTTTTAAACCGTGGCTAGATCTAGCAACGGCTCAAAACCGTGGCTAAAACTGCCAACGGTTTAAAACTGTAGCTAAAGACCAATCACTTTCGTGCTTTAGAGGTTTCAGTTTTGCGCTTTGGCAAAAAAATTTGGGGAAAACATATTCTCACTTTCTCCACGCCTCCTCTTCACAAGCACTACTGAAGGAAGAAGAAGGACGGAAGAAGGAGAGGACGAGAAGCATAGAAGAAGAAGGACGAAAGAAGGAGAGGACGATAGAAGAAGAAGAAGAAAAGAAAAAGAAGAAAGTTTGAGAAGGGTGTGAGTTGTTCGCTTCATGTGTCACAGTCGATTGATGATTTTTCTGGAGAGGAGAGAGAGAGAGAGAGAAAGCGAAGCAGTTGGGGGTTTGAGTTGGTGATGGTGGTGGCTGTGAAGGGGCAAACAAAGTCGTCGTTTGCGGTGGTCCTATCGATGTTCTTGTGGAACTCCGGTGGTAACGGTCAAAGAGGAATTGTACGTAGTAGTGGTGGTTTGTGGGGAACTTACGCACCTTCGAATGTGGGAATAGCAGTTGCAGTGACTGCCATGGCTGGCTTCGCCTTGGCTGCCACCCTCGTCTACTCGAGTCGGAGGTAAAAATTACTACTTTTTATTCAAATTCTTCTTTAGGGTTTTTGTTTTTCCATTCAGATCCCATCTCCAATTCTCTCACTCAAATTCACTGTCACTCCATATTTGATTGCTATTTGGGTTTTCAGAAAAAGAAAATAAAAACCTATTCATTTTTCAGCCAAACAAGAATGAAGTGAATCCTAATTGAGTTTTAGGTTGAAATCAGGAAACATTTACTACTCCGAATTGAGTTTGAGAGGCTGAACACTAAATTGGACATAATGTGGATCACATGAGAGGCTTCAAACCTTGGTGCAAATGAGAGATCTTTTTTCTGTTCCAGTTTAATAGGAACAAAACCCACCATTTTGATTTCCTGCAAACTTCACTCTTAGCTTAGGTTCCTATCATTTTGACTAACTATAATAGCAAATAAAAATTCAGATGGTAAAATTTTGCTTCCTTGCGATATATTGTCTATCTATTATACAAGTGGTCATCTTGAGTGTATTATTATATACAATCTTAAGAAGAAAAAAAGGGAAGAAAAAAAGAGTGGACTTCAACATAAGCAGTAGCTAAATTTATTTATTTGGGGCTGATTTTGCAGGGGTGGCCTGAAGTCACCATGGTCTCGTAGGAGAAGAAAGAATGCCCTTTCACCTCATCAGTGGAAAACTCTATTTACCTCGGAGGGAAAACTCTTCTTTAAATTGGTTCATATCTCCTTCCAGGTAAGATCCTTTTTCTTCTTTAGATCTCTTCTTCTTCAGATCTGTTTCAAATTTTTTTGCTCTGTTTCATTTTTGAATAAACAAAATGTGGAATTCTTAGAAGTGATTTGGTTTTGAAAAGAAATTATTGTTGCAGGCTCTTCAGTCATTGGGTCTCCTACTGTTCCTATTTAATGTCAGTGTAAGCTCTTCCTCATTTGTTAAGTTTAGTCATTGATTCTTTATTTTAATTTTTTTGATCTCTTCTTCTTATTTTTTGTTGATTTCATTCCACTCAAACCAACCCAAACTGAAGCTATGCTGTGATTTTTCACACACCAAACAACATCCATGGCTTTGTTTTCTCCTTCTCTTCCTTCATCTCATCTTTCCACTGATTCTGCCTTTATTGATCTCATTAGAGCTTTATTCCAGCAATTCCTTTCAGCAGAGTATGTTCCTCCCTCCCTTGTATCAATCGCACTTCTTATTCCATGTAGGCTGCTATCAATTTTTTTTATTGAAGTCTTTTATGTGTAGTTCTCCTATAATTTTGTGGAGTTGGCATTCTTTATAGGGTTTTTATGTGACTGTCTAGATGCATGAAAAGTCCAGTGAAATAATTAGAATAAGACTAAAATTTTCCAAGAGTAAATTTTCTTCTGTGGTCAACTTAACTGATGGTTGTTCTTTGAATCAGCAAAATATTTCATATGTGATGACATCTGAGTTTACTTCAATTTCAACTTGTAGTTTAAAAAAAAATCAGAACTTCATTTTTACTAGTATGATTTTCAACAGTTTTTAGATGTGTTTGTTGGTCACTTTGTTTTTCTTGGTCACTTTGTTGCCTGACTGAAGGAATTCATTGTTGCTTGCTACAAACAGTCAGAATTTTTACTGATTGTTAAGATAACCTCAGCAGATTTTCAGCAGTTTTATATGTGTTTGTTGGTCAATTTTATATGTGATGACATCTATATTTTGAATTTATCAATCATAGTGGGTCACTGGCTAGTCAAACTTGCTCATGGCCTTTGTGTTGAAGAGAACTCTTTGACTAAATTATTATATGTTTCAAGTGAATCACTTTGTTTGGATATAGTCTTTGTAATCACAAGATTGGTTATGATGTATGTCTTAATTATGATGGTGTTGCTTGTTTAACATGTGTTTACTTTGTTAACATTGTCACAGATGCAGATAACAAAAAGTCAATTGTCCCCTATAAGGTATTATACCATTTAAAATTACTTTTATGTGGTGATATCTGCTGATATTCACCGTGAAATCCTTACTATAATTTGGGTTTGTGTGATGAATTTGGAAATAGCCAAAAAGTGAATCTAATGGTGTGAACGAGCTTGTACAAGAAGAAAACTCCAAGTAAGTTGTCTATGCCTGTAATTCAGTATTTCCCTTTGATTTATTTTATTAATGATAGCATCTTTTGTTGTTGTGTTGATTATGAATTTATGGGTATATTCAGACATCAGCTTCAAAGAGTTCTGGAGACTCGGAAAGCAGTGCTACGCAAAGAGCAAGCAATGGCTTATGCCCGTGCTTTTGTTGCTGGATTCGACATGGACTCTATAAATCATTTCTTAGCGTTTGCAGATGCCTTTGGAGCTTCCTGTTTAAGGTATGGATGAGTGCTAACCTTCCACCTAAGAGAAGATAGTTAGCTTTAGAAGGTTAAGATTTAATAGTGTAATTTACCTTCTTATTGAGCGTTGAGAAATAAAGCACAAAAGTTTGAAAATTTTCACTAAAGTTTGAGTACTCATACTTTGACTGGGGTTTCAAACCTATTGTAAGAAATTGTGGCTTTGGAAGGTGATTCGGCTTTCGTGAGTTCACCTGCAATAGTATAAATTTGATGGTTGAAGTGATTCAACTTATATTTCAGAACGGATTTGTTTTTATATTCTTCAACCTAGATGTACTTGTATGTTTTGGTGACAAATGACATTTTTTTGTTCCCATCTTCACCTCACCCCCTTTTCCTGTTTTCTAATAATTCATTGCAATTTTCACAAGAAGAAATTCTCTCTCCAAATTTTTATTTTATTTTTTTCCTTGTTTTTATTTTTGTTCCATTTCAAGTAATAATTTCTAGAAATATTTGCTGCGCCATTTTTCTAAACAGAAGCACATAATATTAGCTAGAAAGTCATTTAAACATTTACTACCCTATCTCATGTAGGGAAGCATGCATAAACTTCAAGGAACTGTGCAATAAAAATGCGGCGATGGGTTTTGGATGGATGAGCTTGCAGCCCGGGAGGCATACGTGCAGCTTGATCTTGCATATGCAGGTACTTCTGGAATCGTACTTACAACAGAGAATACTGCCCCTACTTAGAGTATCATGCAAAACTTTCAAAATGGTGTCCAACTTCAGATGCCAACCAAGGTATTTGATGGTTTTCTTATACCCCGCACTCTTCCAAAAAGGTATTTACCTTCTTTGTTTGTCTATTTGTTCATAATTGCTCATACCTGATTTATGCTTTTATTGATTTCAGATTTTAAAACATGAATGGCCAGCTAGATGGCGAAGCTTTATTCCTGACCTTGTTTCAGCAGCAAAACTAGTGAAACAATATGTGAGAACTGCATGGCTATATTGAAGGTAATTTTGTTTTGCTTAGCCTCAGTTAGAGGCTTATGCTTATGGTTAACAACCTCAGGCTTACACATCATCAGTGTTTTAACAATTGATTAGATCAGTATCAATTGTTCTAAATGATTGTTATTAAATCATACACTGAGGCTCAGTTCATTGAGGCTTATGCCTCATGCCTCATGAACCTCATGCCTCATGAAAGGGCCATGCCTCAGTTCCCGATTAATATTTCTAAAATCTTGGGATTAGTTAGTATACTGTGTTATAATATGCAATGTGGATTGTTGTTTCTCAGCTGCTCAGTGAAGAGGTGTTTGATTTTTCAAGAGGAGAGATGACTCAGCAAAAGATTAAAGAGCTTAAACAGTCACTGAACAGGTAAGCTGTTATTGTTGCAATACTAAATAATTGGAGTGTGATTTATTGCTTTAACATATATGGAAGAAATGGTTAACCATATGGATAGCTCAAAGATCTCTGGCAACATTAATGAATGTTGGGATCAAAGGTCTTAACTGTTGCAGTGCAACTTGTTGAACTCTCATTTTGGCCCGATATAGCTGACAAGAAAGATTGTTATTCTAATTTTACAATGGAAGAAAACACACGATACACATAAAGGTTCACGTAATGAGTACCAAATGCCAGTGGGTGAGGGAACCCTCTATATGTGGTTCTATGTTATTGTAACGGGTTTGACTTAGTATGATCATTCACTTAGTATGAAAAAGCCAAATCAAAGTGCTAAAATATGAACATTCAGTTAATGCACACCCAAACCATGATACAACAAGATAATAGTCTCATCTGCTTTCAGTTCACGCCTTTTACTGTTGTTAGTTGTTACTACGGTGAATTTTTCTTTAACTATTCTGTTCCTGTGATCTGGCCTTACAAGGAAGTTTGTTTTGCTTGTTAACAGTGAGTTTCAACTCATTCATGAGTTGTGCTTATATGTACTACAGCATCTCAAAGAACTAAGCTTGTACGAGCAACACTTGGAACTTTGCATGCTTTTCTCTCGTGGATCCCCCTGGGCTATATCTTCGAATCCCCCTGGTGTGTACATTAATCCCTGTATCTCTGTGACTAAAACTAATGGAAAAGAGAGGAACACATTTACATAAACATATGTGTTAGTAATAGATCCTAGTTTTTCAGATCTCACTTCATCCTCATTATTGTAATACATTTTCCTCACTTCTATGTATTGAACAACTGGAAAGATTACTGAATTTCTTCCCGGTGGGATCATATAGGAATCTGACTCTCCAGTGTTTGACAGAGGTAAACATGCTTTCCTTCAATATAAACAACACTTTAACGTAAAACAGTAAATTGTCCCATTCAGGAATATTGGAACAATGGAGGTTAATGTCACATTACGTCTTGTCGTGGTGCTTGCAGGTTGCCACCCTTCAGTTTGGGGACTTCTATGATGTGCAATATGTCAAGATGTATACTATCTTTATGGTGCAGTTACAGGTATCATACTTCTGAGTTTTGAAAACATTTATTATTATAACTTTGGTGTGCAAACTTTTGGTTTAAATCTGATTATTTTGTAGCAATATTGATAGATTTGATTATTGTTGTTTGGCATAAACCAATTGCTGACATTTTACCTTCGTATGTGATGCTTTTAGACGATTCTTCCACCTAGAACAAACATCCCTGAAGCTTATGCCCAGGGTTCCAGTGAAGAACAGGTGAAAATTTTCTTTCATTGGGATTATGATCAAGTTGTGTGTCCTCCGAGCATGTGTCTAATTCGATTCCTTTTTTTTCAGGCATTTATTTAGAATCTGGCCCTTTTCTTCACTGCCTTTTTTAAGGTACAGTTCTTATTATTTGTCTTTTTGTCATTTTCTTCTTTTCTAATTTTCCCTGTCTTGATTTGTATATTTTATTTCTTATGCAGTCCCATATTCGCGTACTTGAATCAACTCCAGAAAATAAGTCTTTACTTCTCTTGGGACTTGAATATTTGATTGGTATCTCATATGTTGATGATACCGAGGTTTTCAAGGAGATTATTCATATTCTTTCCTTGCTACTTCTTGTTCTACTTTGGAAATTGGCATGTACTCATGGTTATGAATATATAATCTTAACAGGTTTGCTTGGACTATTGGAATTCCATAGTTCTAGAGCTCTTTGAGGCACATAATAATTTGGACAACCCTGCTGTAAGTGCTAATGCAATGGGGCTTCAGGTCTGTATTTCTATTCACAATTATTTTGATATAGTTAGTTGTGGTTCATTTGTTCAAGGTGTTGTATCATTCTTCTGTGCTTGCACTGATTTTCGTGATGAACACGAAGAAATGTTACTAATGCGATGAGGAGAATTGGACTCATGAGAGAACATAAATGCTATTCCCTGTTGTGGGCAATGGAATGAGTATCTCATAATTGATGTGCACGTTACAAATTCCTACAGTTGTAATACTGTCATGGAGCCACTTCTAGGTGTTTGTCAGTATGTTCAAGTTACAGAACTGTTAAATTGCGATTTCTCACCCTTATTATGGTTACATAATGCAATGTTAATGTATTAATATTTCTAGCATTTAGGAAGGGTTGTTTGGGTATTCTCTATCACTTGTTCCAACGAAGCGAGAATATAATTAGCTTTTTGTAAGACGGATTTGGAATTCATTTTACATTGAGCCAAATAGTTTTGGCACTTGTACTTCATGTGCACAATCATAGTGTATCGTTCATGTTGTATAACAAAAAGATAACATGAATTGAGTAATCCTGCCCAACAGTGATGGTCACTACCTGTAATAATTGGTCACCACCTAGTACACTTTTCAGTTGCCACGTTGCTTACTCTTCAATCGTGATCCTTCTGTAATAAAAATTTGAACTTTCTGCTTTTTAACTAGAACTTGCTCTTGCTTCTCTCGATTTTTTTTATCTGCTTTAAACTTTCTTTATTCATATGCCTTTATGTCTCATCATTACATGTTGATTGGCTGCAATGTCTAATGATGGAACAGGTCTTTGATGCTAAAGATGAATTTCTTAGTTTCCATATCTAACTTTTCATGTATGTAAAATGTAGGTGCCGCTACTGCCTGGTATGGTCGATGGCCTTGGTTCACAAATTGGGCAACGGAGACAGCTTTATGCTAATCCTATGTCAAAGTTAAGAATGTTGATGATATGTCGTATGGCTAAACCCGAAGAAGTTCTGATTGTCGAAGATGAGAATGGAAATATTGTATGGGAAACCATGAAGGACAATGATGTGCTTGTCCAATACAAGGTTTGTGTTTCATCCCTTATAACTATTTATAAATATTGCAACTCTCTGTCAAGGTTGTTGTATATCAGTGATTTAACAATCATTGCTACCAGTTTGCATCATTAGTGCATTGGTCTTGAAGTGCTTCAGTTATTAATGAGGAGTGGGGGGTTGACTATTTAGAATTTGCAAATCTTATGCTAATATAGCAAGGATATCACACATTTGTTGTGTGTTTTGTCTTTACAAGGACCATTTGTCTTCGAGTTGATCTTTATTGAAATTTCACATAATATACATTAGTTTTAACATTTGTAATGTTTTATTGTGGATCAGATAATGAGAGAAACATTGATTTACTTGGCTCACCTTGACCATGAGGACACTGAACAGCAGGTATAGAGTTAACAAGGTTAAAGTTACCTTATCGTATCCATCTAAGTTTATTTGTTTGCTCATGTTTTGTTTACATTCACACTTGCAATGCAACTAATTCCAATCTAATTGAAATTATATCATAAAGGACTTATCAATTATATCATAAAGGTCAGAATCCATAAACTGATTGATACTCATCTCCATTTATGTTCATAACTTTCATTTCTACCAAAACCTTTTGTGGTGCTTGCAGTACTCTACTAATAATCAAACTGTTTCATTTATGATTTCAGTCTCTGGAAACCAATGTATGCTTTCTCTCATCTTTCAGAAGCTCTGTTGGGATAATGCCATCTAAAGAGCACACATCGATTGAGTTAACTGGCACTGACAGGCCAGGTTTACTATCCGAATTGTCCGCTGTATTGACAGTTGGTAAAACCTTAGAGGTTGGTCGTCCCTCGCAGAGCAGCAGTTCGTCCCTCGCAACAGCAGCAGTGATTCCCTCGCAGCAGCAGCAGCAGTGCGTACCTCGCATCATCAGCAGATCGTCCCTTGCAGCAGCAACATTGCGTCTCTCGTAGCAGCAACAACATTGTTCCACTTTCTTTGTATTTGAGATATTTAAGTTTGTGTGTGTGTCATTGTATTTGAGATATTATTTGATAGATTTTGACTCAATGCAATACATTTTCTTATTAATTACATTACTTTGCCTCCATTAATTACATTACTTTGCCTCCATTATTTGATAGATTTTGACTCAATGACTCAAAGTCATTTGATAGCAAAAAAAAAAAAAAAAAAAAAAAAAAATATATATATATATATATATATATATATATATATATATATATATTATTTAAAAAAATAAAATTTGCCACGGTTTTAAATCTTGGCTAACTATCGCAACGGCTTAAAACCGTTGCTAAAGCTATTGCAACGGCTTAAAATCGTGGCTACTCCTGCCCACGGCTTCGAACCGTGGCTAAGATTTTGGCAACGGTTTATAACCGTGGCTAAATCATCAACCGTCCTCGAGATAAAACCGTTGCTAATATTTTAGCCACGATTTTTAGCTGTTACTAGGGATTTAGCGACGCCTCTACAGCCCACGGTTCTAAACCGTGCCAATGGGTTACCCCACGGTTTAAAACCGTTGCTAATGGCCATTTTGGTGTAGTGTTGGTAGTGGTTGTGTTAAAAAAAATCAACAAATAAACAAACAAAAAGACAAACGCAAGCAGGGTTTTTATAAAATCTTAGAACCATCCAGCAGGGTTTGAATCCTGGACTTGTGATACCATCCGCCACAAGTCTACTACCAGCTGACCTAATACCCATTGGCAAAAAAAAAAGTATGAATAAATCTATCGTACAAATCAGTTGGGTGTTCACTATTCGGGGTGGCAATGGTGTAAATTTGGGCAAATCCATCCCCGCACATTTTATTTTATTTTATTTCATTTTACATTTTGTTTAAATAATGTTTGATTATTGTTTCTTAAGCATGAAATCTATAACCCACACAATTTTTATGTAGTTTATAAAATCATAAATGGAGACTTTTGTAGTTTCATAAAATTAAAAATGAGATTTGAAAGAGTAAATAAACTTATGATAAATTAAAATGACATTTTTTTGTATGAACAATTTGACATAATATTTGTTTTGCTAATTATTAAAACATTTGTAGTTGGTTTGAGTGGTGGTAGTCAACATAAATATTTTTTTTAAGTTGAATAAATTGAAAAAGTCTTTAACACCATTAAAATTTAAAATTAAATAAAATTATTTTTAATATTAATAGAGGTTTTTGAATTGTCCAAAAAGTGAGATAGTTACTCTAAGGGGTCTTGGTTTCATAGACAGTACATATTTATGAACCAAAAGTGATCACTTCATACCATATATTTGAAAAGCTAAGTGTAGTAATTATTAAAATAAAAAAATAAGACAACAATTCAAAAGTAATTAAGAGAAGTAAGCATGGTCTTTTTTTACCAAGAAATTGAAAATCAGTATTTTTTATAAACCAATATATGTTAAGGCATTGATAATAATAATAATAATAATAATAATAATAATTTACATTGAAAAAATAAAAGTTGGAAGAGTACAAACTTAATAAAACTCGTCCATGTTCTTAATATTAACAAAAATATTTTTGAGAAAATCAACCTAACACAAAGATCCATAGTGTTTTAGTTTTAAGATATATGATTTTCATATACCCACTTAATTTTTCAAAATGTTTAAAAATAAAATAAAATAAAATAAAAATAAAAATAAAAATAAAAATAAAATTAAAATTTTCCAATGAAAATAAAATCAAATATTCCCAATAATGTGAACATGAGATGTGTATGAGTTCATATATGTGATTCTACACAAAATTTTATAGGAGATCCAATAAACCCTATGTTCAAAAAATATCTGAATGTAGAGTACAAACCTAGGACGTTTTGGCACGACCAAATTGCAAAAACTATGAAAGATAAACGAACGAGAGATGGTGGAAGACATTGTATAAAAGAGATGTTACTTTTATTTTCTATTTGTTTTTGTACTATTTTCCATTTTCTCATAATTTGTATTTCTTAACTCATGAGCTTTTATAGCATGAAGTCTCTAATCCGTATTTTCTAAAAATAAGATATTCCTTCATATATGTTGTCATTTTTTTCATGTAAGAATTAATAATAAACAAACTCACTCTTTATTAAACAAATACGTGTATACATATAATGGAACTATGGATGGAGTTTACGCAAATAATTTTCCGAGTCCAAATAATTAATTTTAAGCTTCACCTCAGCCTAACACGTCTTTTATTTATTTATCTATTTATTGAATATAACCACGATATGCATTAAGCCATTAACTAAGCAAAACATCCAAATCCAGGGTACACCCGACTTCCATGAGTTCACAAGAACTATCTCCATCCACATTATTGCTACTATCATTACTAGGTAAATAAATAGATGCAAAACAACAACACGTTACAAGACCTTCTAAACTGAGATACATAGTTTTTTTTTTAATAATAAATCTTATGTTTGATCTACGCTGGCAAAGTAAGTATACATACCAAAATGAAAAATGGTAGTTGTGAATTAGTACAAAAACAATATTGGTTAAACTTGTAAACCAATATAGGTTGAGCGGAAAATTATTGTAAAAATATATTGACTGAATTATAAAGTCATACATACTGGGTTGTGAGTTATCAATGAAACTAAATCATTCAAATGCGACCGTGAAAACTCAACCAAAGGCTACAATGCAAATGGAAGAAATCAAGTCGTGAGCCAACAAAAGTCAATTCAAGATAACGAAGTCAAAGATATAAAAACTGATCAAGCAATGTTCAAGATTCAAGAAGACAAGTCCAAGATAGATGAACTACATAAAGGTGGACCATGTCAAGTGGCATTTGAAAACACAAAATAAATAGCTTATGGATGACTAAATTTCAAATGAAGCACCAATAGCTATTTGGAAACAAAATGTGTGAAAACCAAAATCCAAAGTTTGAATTTGGATATCCTCTAACATGAGAATGAATATTCTTTTGAAATATTCCATCATTTTAGACATGCCCATGTGCTTAAAGGAGAAGTCAATGTAAAATACAGTGACATGTGACCAAAAGAAAGCTTTTGTTTTAAAAAAAACTGTCTTGAAAGATCAAAGTCGACTTCATGCGGCAACGACACAAAAAATTGATGCACTATTTTACTAGCCCGTAACTTAATACTCTGCTTTGAAGTCGTAGTAAAGAATAAGTAGGGATTGTTCTAGACTGAGGATTAGAGGGTTCGCTAACTAACACTAAAGGTAACTAAAAGACAACTAACAAACTAAATAAGAAATGCTGGGGGATTGGATTTTTCCAATTTTAAACTAAGAAAATTACTATAAGGCTAATAAAACTTAAGAAAAGTAGATGATGAAAAATTAGCTAAGGGTTTATCTCTACAGACCAAACATATACTCATGAACTAAACTCCAATAATTCATTTACTAACCTGTGAATGACAATGCTCAAGATTAACCGTGACCGCACTTACTTTAACCTTATTACTTTATACTCATGAGCTTGGCTAACTGTCGAGGAAATGGGCGTGGAAACCAGCGAAGGGGGGGGGGGGGGTGTGGTGTGACTGCTCATCCCCCTCACGATCCGCGCTGCACACCACCCCCTCGCTGGTTTCCTCGCCCATTTCCTTGACAGTTGGACTTTTTGGTCATTTTGATGGCTTAAAAAACCATTTTCTAGGGAAAATAACTTTTTTGAGAAAAAAATACTAGGAAAGTTACTTTAATAAAAAATTGATTTTGTAGTGTTTGATTGCACCCATAAAATTATGCTCGGAAATTGGCAAATTTTTGTATTAGTCTGAGAGTAATTTTGTAATTTTTTTTAAACTTTCATACTTACCCAAAAAAAAAAAAAAAAAAAGGGAGGAAAATGAAGGAGAATCAAATGGACTAGTAAATCTATTTTACCCACTTTGATGGCTCATCAAACACTGGAAAATGGAAATTTCAGTGCTATCAATCCAAGCAAATAGAAGTAGTTTTGGTCAATTTAAGTGGGTGGCGGGCGGCTATAACACAACAGGGGTGCTATTAACATTCGTCCCTTTCTTGTAGACGAAGGCGAAGAAAGGAAGCAGAAGGAGGAAGACGATCTCGATGTCGCATCCGGTGCAGAAGAACACTCTTTACGTTGGTAAGCACTCGCTCACTCACTCACACCAATTCATTCATACTTACACACACTCTTAACATGAAAGAAGGATGTTTTAATGGCGGTGAACTCAAAACACATATACACATACAGGTGGTCTTGCAGAGGAGGTGAACGAAACAATTCTTCATCACGCATTCATACCCTTTGGAGACATCAAAGACGTGAAAACCCCATTAGACCAGGCCACCCAGAAACACAGGTCCTTCGGTTTCGTTACATTTCTCGAGAAGGAAGACGCAGCTGCGGCAATGGACAACATGGACAATGCCGAGCTCTACGGAAGAGTTCTCACTGTCAATTACGCTTTGCCTGAGAAAATCAAGGGTGGTGAACAGGGCTGGGCTGCACAACCCAGTAAGTACCCTTTCTCCCTATACTATTTTTCAAATTTCCGAAACCCTAAACCTAACCCTAATTGTTTATTACTTTACTGCAGTCTGGGCAGATGCCGATACATGGTTCGAACGTCAGCAACAAGAAGAAGAAATGCAGCGATTGCAGGCGGAAAACCGTGCTGCAATGCAAGCTGCAGAAGATTTGCACAGAAAGAAGTTGGCTGAGGAGCGGGAGGGGGAAAAGGATGATGCTAATGATCCCATGGCAATCGCTGAGGCAGAGGTTTTGAAACAAAACAGTAATTCATAGTTACCAGTCCGGAGAGCATGGGTACTATACTTATATCAAAGTTAGGATGCTCTTTTTACTGACTTGCTGTTACTACTTGTTATGCAATGGCTACATTGATTCATGATTAAATAACCGTTGTCTATTGTAGTCATCACAATTACTTGAACACAAAAGAAAGAAAACTAGTGGTATTATGATGTATTTTATACTTTTAGTATTCTAGTATCAATGTTACGCTTTTACATGCTATTCTTCATTGGCTGAGAACTTGGTGAGAAAGACATAGTTGGTTGTGACTTGTGCCTATGTTAAAGTTGGGACAGCTTTAGAGCTTGGCGGATGGTACCACTAGGTCATGGACTAACGGGTTCAAGTAAAAATTTCTAATGATGTTTTTCAAGCCAAGGACAAAGAACGTCTATAAGTCTGAACCTACATAACTGAACGAATATTTATTACCTCTATATATAACTCTGAAGCATGATCGTTCGTTTTCATACTTTATAAGTTAGCATGTGTATTTTTAAATTGAGAATGACCAAGTGCATTCTAACTTGTCCTAATGCATATCCACTATTTTGTATATTAGCTCACTGTATCATCGTTCAATAACTATTTGGTTCAACATCTGCATATATAGTGAAAGAAAAAAACGTCAAAGACATCTGAATCAAAGCCCACTAATGATTTCATATTTGAAGCATGTTGAGAGTCTTTTAGTTTGATTATATGCTTTTATTTCAGTTTCATACGTTTGGCTGTAGCTAGTAGATTTTGGGTGTGTAATTTATGGTGGTTTATAGTTTGGGGTGGCCAGGTGAAATTAACTCACTGAATCTCCGCCCTTTTATCGTAGGTTTTGTGCACTCGTTAACTTCTTTCTTTTGATCTTTTGTTTGTCGCTTGGCAATAGAGCGCTTTTTGAAAAATTAACTTGCATGAATATACACAAGTCAGATAGGTATAAATTTTAGAACTTGGAAGCATGACGCATGGACTAAGCTAGAGCTCGAGGTGTAGACCTCAAAGCGTGAAGCCCAATTTTTAAAGGAAATGTGTTCAAATAAACTATTAATCTCATAACATACCCTAAATTAAGGATCATTCATCGGGTCTCAAAATTATCTTGCAAAAAACAATTTATTTGGTGTAGGAGATACTTGCTTGGGGCAATAAACTGATGTTCTATTGTGTTCCTTCGAATTAAACATCTAGGGATTCCATTGGAAGTGCTTGGTAGGAAAAAGTAGAATTGGATTTGGAGCCTATTTAGCAACCTAGAGAATATTAAAAGGAGGGTATCTAACCCCATTAAAAGTGCAGTACAAAATAACCCAATATACTATGTCCCTTTTCACTTAACTACTTTGGTTGCAAAGAAAGTGGAGGTGATTGTGAGTAGGTTTCTGTCATCAAAGAATGGCATTTTGGGAAAGTAAGCTATTATGCAATGGAGTTGTTCTAATCCTAACTAAAAATGCACTACTGTACTATATACCCTTCTTTGTTGCATAGAAAATGGAAGTGTGACATGGATTATGGATTGCTTGAGGAGCACAATTTTATGATCTTAGAGGGGAATTGGTGTGTCTACCTAAGAATGTGGCAGGTCTTGGACTCAGATCTTATAAGGCCATGGATGTACCAGTTGGGCAAATAGCTTTGGGAATTTGATACGAAGAGAGATTATGGAGAAAGATCGTCACATCTAAATGTCCCTGTGAGCGAGAAGATTGGCTTCCTGATCATCCTAGATCCCATCATTCCATTTGGAACCGCCTTTGAAGGAGTATTTCCAATGTGAGTGAGACTTTCATGAAGGGGATTGAATTGAGTTTGGCTAGAAAGGATTGGATCAAATTTTTGCCGGACCAATGGTTAGGAGATCAGCCTCTTAAGAAAATGTTTCCAAGTACGGTTGTGTACAAAGAAGTCATCTCCCTATATTGAGTTCTTTGTGAATGATGCTGAGCATCCTTATGATATCCCGGTCTTCACAAGGGATGCTACAGTGGGAGATTAAGGAGGACACAAGTTACTTGACTCTTTGTATGCCATCATTCTCAGAGATAGGAATGACTCTTGGACATGGACTTGGAGATGAGAGAGAAAACACGCCTTTATTATTGTTTTTTAGCAGTGTTCTAAAAATCGGTCTAGGCGGCCGCCTAGGCGGCGCTAGAAGGTGGAAACCGCCCAGATTAATGCCTGGGCGGCTGTCTGGGCGGTCTGGCGGTCTAGGCGGTCTAGGCGGGTCTGGGCGGGTCTGGGCGGGGTCTAGGCGGGTCTGGGCGGAGTCTAGGCGGTCTGGGAGATTTTTTTTTATTTTTTTTTATTTTTTTATTTTTTAATAAGGTTGATTGTGTTCTTATTTTATTTTTCTTTCCTATTTTTAGAAATAAACTATTTAATTGTTTTTTTAGAAAATCTCGGGAATGGACTTTGATGATGATAATGATGATATGTCTAAATGTAGCGAATGATGATTACTTAATGGAATTTTCAAATGATCTGCCGGTACCAATTTTACTAATGTAGATTTTATCAAACATAACTGAGATTATTCATGCAATTTGAAGAAAAATAAAAGAGTACACAAATTCAAATTTATATAAAGTACCCATCATGACCAACTTCAGTCATTTGAGTTTTAATAAATTTTGTTCACGATTGTTAATTTTCATGTTTTTAAATTTTGCATATATATATATATATATATATATTGACATAAAATTGGATGTAATTGATAAGGTATTATGCTTAACTTTTGTAAATTATTAAAGTTATAATACAAAACCTAAGACCGCCTAGGCCCGCCTAGGCCCCTGGGCGCTAGGCACCTGCTCGCCGCCCGCCCAGCGCCTAGCGATTTTTAGAACACTGTTTTTTAGTAGGGCTCAAATGATAACCTTCCTATGGAGACATTCAGGGATTTTCCTATTGTAGTTGTGCAATATATATAGCCTTCCTAAAGTAGCGTTCTTTACTTGGCAGAGTATGGGGTAGACTCCTCACATAGGACATCCTCATTAGATAGGGGGTGAATTTAAATAAAGGTTATCATACATGCCACTGATGCCATGGAAGGAACAGATGGACACGTCTCTGTGTTTCAGAATAGCCTCAATGGCATGGAATTACTTTCTGGCCCGAAATGGAATTTCACAAGTGTCCCCAAGTGAACCATCTCATCACTCTGAATTTCATAGCCGTTCCATGGGATCGAGGTAAAGGGATCTGAAGTCTCAAATAAATTGGTGATAGTGGGGTATGTACCCCAATCACGAGTCTTACCATTTGAGTCGAAAAGACCTCGATAATAGCAAAGTGTAAGCCTTGGGATTGAATATCACTTTACCAAATTTGGTGTTTGATGTAGGGAATGAGATTGATGTTTATCCGGTTTTCTGTACTTTTGGAACCGGAGGTGGGTACTCCCAGTTTTGTGTTGGGTGTCAATGTTAATAGGCATTTGGAATTTGTTGTTGGAAATGCTTCAAAGCTGGCCCGTGTCTTTAAAATGAACACTATAAGAAAGATATACTTGGTATCCTGGTTGGGAAATTTGTTGTTGGAATTTGTTGTTTAGGCATAAGATATACTTGGTAGTCCTTGGTTACTGGGAAATTTAGCATTACTGTTTATGTCCAAAAACAAAGAACACTATAAGAAAGTAAATCTTCCTAGACAATAATGTAAAGTATAACTGCGCAAAAGGAAAACAGAGCTAAAGATGCCACCGTATAAAGTAGATATCCACTGCGATAAATGAAAAGCCACAGTAAATCGTCCAGAATACTTCTACTGTTAGAATAATAGGGTTAAGACCTCTCTCTAGAAATTATACTTGTCAAATGCAATAAACGCTTTTTTATTGTTGATATTTTTCTTCAGTGTGACACAGTCTCTCTCTCTCTCTCTCAAAAAAAAAAAAAAAAAAAAAAAACATGAATCTATCAAGGCCTTGCAATCCTCAAGTAGAACAAGTTGTATATGTATGCCTCAGGTAGAACAAGTTGTATGAGGTGTATTGCGGTTCATTTAAACAATTTGTACTTGGTGATTTCGAGGATAAGTTGGAGAGTGATATCAAATGGGAAGAAACTTCATATCTTGAGATTTATAGTACATGGCTCAAGGAGGAGATGAGAATATTCACTGATACATTTTGTTAACTCTAAAAGATGGTGTAATATGCCAAGAGGAGCTCTGGTTGCAGTATATGTCAGTATGGAATTTTATTCAAATCTATATCATGTTGATGGTAATAGGCTATCATTAGATGTTCTTTATTTTGATTCATGATGTTAACATTAAAGACATTATAGAGATCCTTTCAGGAAGAATACAATATAACAGTCTTTTAAGTGTCTGCTTTTGGAATTGTTTCCAATGTTCTTTATGGTCTGTCAGAAGTTTGTGGATAAAAAGATACTGAGCTGATTATGTAGGATTTTTATGACAGTGGTATTCTAGATCTTCATCTCCTTGATTCTGTACACTAATAGTGCGGAAGATATGAAGGTTATTGCCCCGCTTATCCCGAGTATTATTGCCTATTCAAGGAAAAAAATCATCTTAACACGCATTTGATACCATTGTTGGACTGCGGTTGCACCACTTAGGTGCTTCAAACTTTTCGCCTTGCAAAGCTACTTTTTATGCTACTAGTACCGATTGCTGTGCAAGACTTACTGATAGGATAACATGCTAGAGCATTTGAATTTAGGTATCTCTTCCTTTAGCCTTGCTGAAGTTGTAACCACGTAGATTGCATCACTTATTTCAGGTTCTTTTCAACTTTCACACACCTCCAGCCAAGGATTGTGATTTCGTCTTTCGAGTTCATTTCGGTATCTTGATTTTAAGAAATATTTCGGTGTGTAAAGGAAAAACGTAAAAATTTCGAGGATGCATAAAATATATATAATGAATTTCGAGGGTACAAGAAATGTGAAAAAAAGATGCAAGTAAATAATCAATTAAACATATTAAATGAAACCTAAATACCAAGAAATGAAACAAACATGAAATCGATCTATAGTTAGAAAATCAGAGTTTCAAAAATCAATATATAAGTAGAAGAAATGATAATTAGAAAATTAGGAGGGTGGTTTTAAAATTTATAAATAATTAGAAGAATTGATAATACGAAAAAACCCCGAAATTTACAAAAACTTCGAAATTTTTTGATAAAAACGCTAAAAAAAATTATAATTTTTGGTAGCTTGGTTTTGTATTTTTACGGAAAAATGAAATTTATGAAAAATTTTGAAATTAACAAAAAAATCTCAAAAAAATGTAACTTTTAATTTTGCCTTTTTCTTTTCGTAATTTCAAAAAACGAAAATTTTGTTGAAATTTTGCAAGATTTCGCGAAATCACATTCCTTGCCTCAATCTCTTTGCAAGGCAATGAGAAAAGGCAATGAGAAAAGAGATAAAAGTAATGGGGCATTGAGGAAATGTGGTTCCTACTGACTGAGCATATGACTCGTCTCCACTTCTTCTGTTCTTCATGTGGATTGGGGGCTTTTACAAAGAAATTAAAAAACATAATATTCACATTCTCCCTAGCCCTGAATGAGTTCTCTATTGTCTTCTTTTGATGGCATCTAAAGAAAGGAATGTATTAGTTGGAAAGCTTACAACTGAGTTGCCTGTGAGGTATACAGTTTAGAACCAGACTCATTTGATAGTGAAATAAATTTCTCTGTATTTAATAAGAAACAGAATGGAAAGAAAATAAGTAGAAATATTAAAACTAGTCAAGCGGATGTGGTTCCATTGAACCTATTCACCTTTCTCAACTCCCTATACTAAAACACTTGCAGTCTATCAAGAATGTATTTACACTATAGCCCTTCTAGGCTTCGAGGAAAGGGGTGAGGGGGTGGGTGTGACCACTCATCCCCCTCGAGATTCGTGAAGCTGCACATCTCGAGGGGGTGAGCGGTCACATCCACCCTCACCTGTTTCCTCGCCATTTAGAATTTTCCCTAAAACATTTGTAGTCTGTCAGGGACAGTTCTAGCCTGACAGTTCCAGTCTGATCATATTAATTAGCGGGAATTCTAATTGGCGAGGAAACGAGCGAGGAAGCGGGCGAGGGAGGGGGGTGCAACCCTCCATCTCCCTCGAGATGTGTGCCTTCGTGCATCTCGAGGGAGATGGAGAGTTGCACCCCCTCCCTCGCCCATTTCCTCGCTAATAAGACAAGCCCATTAATTAGTTCCAGTCTGATCATACTAGTTCTCTTGGAATATGTTCATTTGCATATATTTTTTGATCTTTACAACTAGTTTTATGTTGCAAGGTGAGTCAAGTTCAGGTGTCAAGGGTGGTGTCATGTGGCTACAAGTCTATGTACGTATGCTTGTGTAACTATGCTTCTATTTTTTACTATCTATCTATGTACATATGTTTTAAGTATGATTCTTTATCGACTATCCACATACCCATACTTGTGTAAGTTTGCTTCCAATGTGATAGCACGGTCACCTTTAATGGAAAGCAATTATGGTAAGCACCTGAATTGCTTTTTGTGCTTAAACGACTCCTGCAGAAAGTTGTTTGCTTCAAGTAGAGATGTGTACTTCAGAAGTTTGGTTAGGGTAAAGCATCTCAGCTTCAAGCAATCGAGCTGATGTGTAATCTGCCATTAAAAGCGTCATTGTTTGATTCTATTCTTCACTTATTTTCATTTGTTACCAGTGCCGCTTTTTAGTATGTAGGTATTCTTAGTCTGCTTTAGGGTTGGATTGCGAATGCATTATTATGTCTCTAAAGTCTGAGCAATGTCTCATAATAGGTAGTATGCACACTATGAACCCTAAAGCGGCGCTGTCTAGCATTCATCATATAATCACAACCCTCACTTGCTAGTGAGATTTCTCCATCGTTCAAATTTTTGACTCCTTTGTTCTGGTCTGTCCTACTAAACTTGGACATCTGCATCTGTATCAACCCACCTCCCAACCAACATGTTTTGATGGCGAAAAGGAAATTTAAAAAGATAAAAATGCATGGGTTCCTCTGTCCCTTTCTTTTCATGGCCACCCAAAGCTAAAAATTAACTAAAACAGTTGGCAAAGTGCAAGATTCTGCCCTCATAAGGAATAGAAAATTGTCTTTGGCTTTTGGGTTTATTCTTTGGATTCTTCACATTGAAAAATGCACTTGCAAAGAGGGAAAGAAAGGGAATTTGGGGAGCCCTAATCAGAGAGATTATGATATGGGAGGAGCGAATCCTCCCATTGTATTTACATCATCTTCAACATGAAAATCTGACCACTTGCAGGATCCAAAAACATTATTATTATTCTTAATCCGGTGGTTATTGTGTGAAATAGCTTTATACAAGAGACGTCTTGACTAGAAGAAGCATGCATGTGGAAGAAATGTTTGTGCTTTGTGATGGGATGCAAACCATCTCGTGTATTTTCTTGTCATCAATGGGATGGATATGACTCTTCCCCTGACATTGTAGATGTGCTTAATTCTTGAAAGTGTGGCTTTTTGTAAACGTGCTCTAGTCTTGGAAGGTCAGTCTCATATGCAATTTACTGGGCAACTTAATAGGAAAGAACTAATAGGACTCTTAAGAATGTAGCTATGGACTCTAAAAGGATTTGTATTCAATGGTAATATATTTTACCAGAGTAAGTGCTCATCCTTCTCTGGAGGAATAAACTGTGTGAGATTTGTTTGCTTGTAAGATTACAGAGGATGGATGGAGCTTCAAATGATAAGACCAGTCTAACAAACATGTAATTCATTAAGCAGTAGGTGTCTATTACTTGGGAAATTGGTGACTGAAAACACACTGATATATTGGTAGTCATTGGTTGCTAGGAAATTTAGCATTGCGGTCCGTGTCCAAAAACAAAGAACATTATAAGAAAGTTAATCTTCGTAAACGATAATGTAAAGTATAACTGAGCAAAAGGAAAACAGAGCTAAAGATGCCACCGTATAAAGTAGGTATCCATTGTGAAAATGAAAAGCCACAATAACTTGTCCAGAATACTTCCACTGTGAGAATAATAGGGTTAAGACCTCTCTAGAAATTATACTTGTCAAATGCAATAAATGCTTTTTTTTATTGTTGATATTTTTCTTCATGGCGTGTCACTCTCTCTCTCTCTCAAAAAAAAAAAAACATGAATCTATCAAAGGTCTTGTGATCCTCGGGTAGAACAAGTTGTATGAGGTATATTGTGGTTCATTTAACCAATTTGTACTTGGTGATTTCGAGGATAAGTTGGAGAATGTATATGGTTGCCTGGCTGTTTAAATGCTATTAATGAGAATAGTCAAATGGGAAGAAACCTCATCCCTTAAGATTTATAGTACATGGGTCAAGAAGGGAGATGAGAATATTCACTGATACATTTTATTAACACTAAAGATGGTGTAATATGCCAAGAGGAGCTCTGGTTGCAGTGTATGTCGTCAGTATGGAATTTTATCCAAATCCCAAATCTTTATCATGTGGGTGGTAATAGGCCATCATTAGATGTTCTTTATTTTGATTCAAGATGTTAACATTAAAGATATTATAGAGATCCTTTCAGGAAGAATACAATATAACAATACTTACAGTTTCTTGCGTTTGGAATTGTTTCCAATTTTCTTTATGGTTTGTCAGAAATTTGTGGCAAAAAATAAAATAAATTCTGAGTTGATTATGTAGGATTTTTATGATAGTGGTATTCTAGATCTTCATCCGAATGACATGCTTCATGGTTGTATCCTTTGATTATTTACACTCATAGTGTGGAGGATATTACCCCACTTATCCGGAGTATTATTGCCTATTTAAGGAAAAAATCCTACTCACATGCATTTGATACCATTGTTTTGTTTTTTTTTTTAAATTAATTATTTTTAATTAAACCTCCAGTGGGGAGGGGCAATTATGGAATGCCAGACCTTTATTACTTATCAAAAAAATTGATTTACAAACTAAACGGGAATACATTACGACTTTACTCGTAATAAAAAATCAAGCAAAAAAACATGACCAAATTACCTCCAAAAAGACAGGCTCCAGAGTTCTAAAACAGTCTTATCAAAATACTTCAAACAACACCAAAACTAGCTACCAAAACTTGCAACCAAAGACCCACTAGTAGATTCTTTGAAGCCAAATGACAGACTAAGAGTCCCTCGCATCATCTTCGCTTTGCAAACACACCACCTGCAGAGCTGCCCCCAGCAGCACCTTGCACCGCCTGCTTGCGCCAAATGCAAATTGCAAAAGCCTATGCAATTGCATTGAACAAGACCAACTCTTCTCCAAGCTACATTATGAAATTCTGCCTAATAACCAAATACAAGCTTTCCACTTGGTCATTGGTCCACCCTTCAATTTCCACACAATTCAACCCGCAGACTTGCAAAACCTTGTAATTTGCAACAACCAATTGACAACTTGCAATCCAAATCATGTGAGCACAAAGATCCGCCAAAGCATAACCGACTGACCACCAAGACCGCAGCACATTCATCATAATACGCACGCTTGAAAGTAAACTCCAAACAACTTGCAAAGATCCAACGCATCACACCAGCCTGGCTCCCAATCTTTCCCACAAGCAAGCACGTAACAGAGCAGCAAAGAAAAATTCAGCACTCTGTCCAGCACAATGAACTGCAGAATTCGCACTCCACACAGTAAAATGGACCACAAATCAGCATGTAAAAATCGCCAGAGTAACACCAAAAAACTCAGCCCTCTGTCCAGCCACAGCGAACTGAAAATTTCGCTCTCGACACAGGGAATGAAAACCGAGTCCAGTATGTATATAGCCACCCTGTCAGATGCGGCACTCTGTCCAGTATGAATAATGAAGTTCTGAATTAAAAGTATTGACAGACCACTGAAACCTATCCACCGCATGTGAACTAGAATATTGAACACTGCCTTGCCCATGCCATAATCCAGAATTTCATTAAAGCAGTCTTTAGTCCCATGTTTTCCAGGGGATTCTGCACATTTTCACCGCAGCTCCAATCCACTCGCTGGATTGATCCTAATAATCTCAGTCTGCTGTACATTGTAACATAAAAAACAGCACCTAGTCGAAACTCACCTCCGCCTACTTGATCCTCGACGCCCAATCTCAAACTTTTTAACGGAACCATCTCATCATCATCAAGCCCATTCCCCGAGATTTTCGGGGTCGGCTACATGAATTTTGGTTCTCCAAGCAATGCGATCTTCCACATTTCCTCACCTAATCCAAGCTCAATGATATCGTCATTCACCGTCTTTAACGGAACCAATAATGATATTCCAATAACATAATCATTTAGCAACCGGAAGCCTTAAATACGCCGTCTTTTAGGAAGCGAGCCCCAAGAATAAGTTCAAGACATATGCTCCACTTGCGCCAATCTAGCCAATGCGTCCGCCACTGCATTAGTTCCCTGTACACATGGATGCAATGCCACACCAAAGCCCTTGTTCATCCTTTCTGATCTCCCTCCAACAATTGCTAAGAGCCCAAGGTATACTTGCTTCTTGAGAAGCCATTGTTTAACCAGCATAGAATCCGTTCGAATAATGCAATTTTGAAGTCCTTGATCAATACAAAATCTCAAGCATTCAAGCAGGCCCTAGCTTCTGCTGAATTATTTGATCCTTCACAAAAAAAACATTGTCTGGCTCCCCACAAAATTATCCTCTTCATTTCTTATAACAAAACCCCCAGAAGTATTATTCTCCTTACAAGATCCTTCAACATTTAGCGCATATCATCCTGTAGGAGGGAAAGCCAATAAATCACCCGGGGAGGACTCATTTCTACTTTCTTCTCTGTATACCCAATCTATGAAGCAAGTCCCATTAGCTTCCTTTGCTTTCGGAATAAAATTTTTTGCAACACATTTAATCCAATAGTGAACTCCGCCCGTTGCAACGGCCGATCCCAAGACCGGATAAAGGAGGAGGGGTTGGTGTTAGGCTGTGATAGCTAACCGTAAAAAACCCATCAATCCCTTTTCATGGAATTTGGTTCAAAAGATTAATGCAGAAGGATAGAGCGCCCCCCGATATAAGCGACACGCTGCACCTACGCTCGGGTGTAGTGACAAATGAGCAAAGCGCGCTGCAACGGCGCCGGCTGTAGTGTTAAATAGGCAAGGGTTCTCGCACCATTTTGGACGAGGGTGAGTAAAGAAGCTAGTCCAGGTTAGAGCTAGAGATAGAACGATTAGATTAACCTATTGGAACATAGGAACCTTGACAGGTAAGACAATAGAATTAGTGGATGCCCTGCGTAGGAGGGAAGTAAACATAGTTTGCCTTCAAGAGACAAAATTGGAAGGGGAACAATGCTAAAGATTTAGGAGGAGGGTTCAAACTCTTCTATTCTGGTAAAGATGGAATTAGGAACGGGGTGGAAATAGTGGTAGATAAAGTTTTAAGGATGCAGTAATCGACGTTAGGAGGTTTGGGGATAGAATCATAATTATTAAATCAGCTTTAGAACTAGAGATAATGCATGTTATTAGTGCGTATGCACCCCAAGTGGGTTTGGACGAAGAGACTAAGAATGATTTTTGGGACTCTTTAGCGGAGTTAGTTATTGGAATTCCCTCTTTCGATAGGGTTTTCTAGGTGGGATTTGAATGGCCATGTCGGTAAGGATAAAGTTGGGTATGAGAGGGTACATGGAGGTCAAGGATTTGGGGATCGAAACACTATGGTGATTTCTATTATAGATTTGCTTTAGCTCAGAATTTTGGGATCATAAATACTTTTTATAAGAAAAGGGAAGATCACTTGGTGACCTTTGCGAGTGGGCGCAATAGAAGTCAAATTAATTATTTTCTTGTTAGGAGACACGATTTAGGTAGGTGTAAAAATTGTAAGGTTATACCAGAGGAATATCTGACAAACCAACATAGGCTGTTAGTTTTCAATTTTTGTCTTAAGAGTAGGGGTCGTATTGCTATAGAACAAGTTAGACCAAGAACTAAGTGGTGGACCTTACAGGGAGATGTGTGCCAAATATTTAGAAAAAAGATTTTGGTGGCTAATCAGTTTCAGAGGTTGGGAGAATTTCGAACTAAAGGATAGGACTAGTAGCGCGGATCTCTTTGAACATTTGGCAAACCGAATAAGAAAATGTGCGAAGGAAGAGTTAGGAGAGGCCAAAAGAGGAGGTTTATATGGTAAGGAAACATGGTGGTGGAACGCTGATGTGCAACAAACCATTGCAAAAAAAGAAAAAATGTTTTAAGAAGTGGCAAAAAGATAGGTGCCTAGAGTCTTATAAGCTTTATAAGCAACCTAAGAAGTTGAGTAGTAAAGCAGTAGGGGAAGCTAAGAAGAGAGCATATGCTGATATTTATAATAGGCTAGGTACAAAGGAAGGGGAGAAGGGTATTTTCAAGATAGTTAAAGCTAGAGAACGAAAAATTAGGGACTTGAGTCATGTTAAGTGTGTTAAGCATGAGGATGGAAGAGGTTTTAATATAGGATAAACTATTTTAGATAAATGGAATGATTACTTTTAGAACCTACTCAATGGAACACATGTAGGGGAGTTAAAATTGGAGAGGTATGCTTCACAAGAAGGGAGAGATCGCGTGTTCCATCGCAGAGTTAGTGCCACAGAAAGTGAGAGAAGCTTTAAAAAGAATGAAGACAGGGAAGCCGTTGGACCATATGATATACCAATTGAAGCATGAAAATGTCTGGGGGAAGTTGAGATTGAATGGCTAACTAAGCTCTTTAATAGGTTTTGAAACTAGAAAAATGTCAGATTCATGGAGGCATAACATTGTGGTACCAATTTATAAGAACAAAGGGGATATCCAGAATTGCTTGAACTATAGAGGGATAAAACTTATGAGTCATACGATGAAACTTTGGGAGAGGGTTATAAAACGAAGACTTAGGAGTTTAATCATGGTTTCAGAGAACCAATTTGGATTTATGCTGGGTAGGTCTACTACGAAGGCAATCTTCCTGGTTAGGCAAACTATAGAAAAATACCGAGATGCACGTAAGAGTTTGCATATGGTTTTTATTGATCTGGAGAAAACATATGACAGGGTCCCCAGGGAGTTAATTTGTGGGTGCTTGGAAGGAAGAAAATGTCTTAATGTTATGTCGAAATCATAAGGATATGTATGAAGGGCTGTAAGATGTGTTCGTGCAGTAGGTGGGATGTCCAGTGAATTTTCAGTGCCACTAGGACTACATCAAGGGTCGGCGTTAAGTCCATATCTCTTTGCTTTGGTCATGGATGAGTTGACGAAGACATCTGCAAGAAGATGTACCTTGGTGCATGTTATTTGCAGATGATACTGTCTTAATGATGAGACTAGTGCAGGTTTAGGTCAGAAATTAGATAGGGTGCGGGTGACTTAGAGAGTAAAGGTTTTAGAATTAGCCGTTCGAAGATGGAGTATTCTAGTGTGCAACTTTGGTTGTGAACCACAAGGGAGAAGTAATGCAATTGAGATCGAAGGTGTAGAGGTCCCAGAGTGTGAGGCTTTTCGATATCTAGGATCGATAATTCAAAAGAATGGGGCTATTGGAGAAGATGTAGACCATAGGATTAAAGCTGGTTGGTTGAAATGGAGAATGACATCAAGAGTATTATGCGATAGAAGGATGTCTGCAAGGCTAAAAGGGAAATGCTATAAGACAATTGTTCGACCAATCATGCTATACGGTTCAGAATGTTGGGCTACTACGGGACAACATACGCATAGGATGGCAGTAGCAGAAATGCGTATGTTAAGGTGGATGTGTGGTAAAACTCGTAAGGATAAAATTAGAAATGAAATAATTAGGAGATGCTTAGGTGTAACGCCCATAGAGGACAAAATTAGAGAAAGACGTTTAACTTGGTTTGGTCATGTGCGAAGGAGACCAAACACGATGCCAATTAGAAAATGTCTAGATTGGCAAGTTAATGGAGGGTGTAGACAGAGGGGACGACCGTTGAAAACTTGGATGAAGACGGTGAATGAAGATATCATTGAGCTTGGATTAGGCGAGGATATGTGGGAAGACCGCATTGTTTGGAAAACCAAAATCCATGTAGCCGACCCCGAAAATATCGGGAATGGGCTTTGATGATGATTTAATCCAGTAGTGAACTTTAATAATCACATAATACGACGAACACTCATTTCCTTCAAAATGTTTTCTGTTTCTCTGGATCCAAATTTCCCATAAAATAAAAAAAGGAGTGAGATGAATGAGGGTACCTGATAAGGTTAATTTCTTCGCCTTCCTAAACCACGCCTTTAGCATGGTATAGACTTCAACCGGTCTATGCACATGTATATCAAACATCAAGTAAAAATGTCTCCACACTCTCCTTGCTAGCTCACCCTCTAAGAAAAGATGTTTAATAGTTTCCTCCCCAGATTGAGAACAACACCCCCATTTAGAAGCCAGTTGGAACCTATTCTTGTAATTTCTTGAACAACACCCCCAAATTTTTATGTGCCAACAACTCTTTTATAAACGGTGAAGCCCCAACTTTAATCTCTTGTTTTCTGATGGGAACCCCTGCCTTCAAGTATTTTTCCTTAAAAAATTTGCCCATAAAGAATTGGAGTTTATTAGATTCCGAAAGGACTTAATGCGAATTTTTTTATAATATCATCTAAACTTCTAACATTTAACCCACCTTCCTCCTTAGGAACACTGATTTTATTCCATGCTATCCATTTACTTTTATGCCTCCCTTCATGATCTCCCCAAAAGAAATCCGCAATCATTTTCTGAATAGATTGCAAAACCCTTATAGGAACAATTGTAGCTGCTATGGTGTAAATTGACGTTGACAATAAAACATGCCAGATCAATGTCAATTTACCCCATGGCGACAAAGTCTGGATTTCCAACATTGAATTCTATTTTGGATTTTATTTACCAAAAAATCATGCATCTGCCTTGATAAATGGGTACTGCAAGGTATGTGAACGGGGACTGCTTGTAAAAAAACCTGTCCATAATTTGATCAAAATTATTTTTCTACACGGACTTTCTCATCAATCATAAAATAACTTTTCTCAATATTGATTTTTTCTCCTGAAACCCAACAATATTTTTCTATAAACTTCATGCATCTTTCAATGGATTTTTTTCCTGCCATTCAAGAAAATCAGTGAGTCATCAGCATATAAAATGTGGGTAATGGGGGTGGCCGCAATGGGAGTGTAATAATAACCAATTTCCCCTCTACGAAAAGCCAGAGAGAGTCCTCTGCTTAGCACTTCTGCCGCTATAACAAAAAAGAGAGGAGAAAGAGGGTCACCTTGTCTAAGGCCCCTTGATGATCTAAAATACCCATCATATCTACCATGCATCAATACCGAGAATCCGCACTGTGTAACGCAATTTAATATCAGATGACACATTCTATTATTGAAACCAAATTTGCGTAAAACCGCCAAGAGATATCCCCATTCATTTCTGTCATACGCCTTTTATATATCCAACTTGAAAATCACATTGTTTACAATCACCTTTTTTCCAATATCTCTCATAAGTTCTTGTGCCAAACCAATATTTCTGAGATGAGTCTCCCTTGTACAAAGGCCCCCTGTTGTAGAAAAATAATATTTGGGAGAATTTGGCCAATCTAACACAAAGGATTTACTAAAAATTTTATATACCATGTTGCACAAACTAATAGGCCTGAAATCAGAGTGAAATACCGTCTCTTCAATTTTAGGAATAAGCGCCAAAAATTGAAAGAGAGAGTGCCTGGCTTTAAAAAATTTCCTTCACAACTTTTTAGATGTCCTGACCAATAATATCCCAACAACTCTGAAAGAAGCCAGCTGTAAATCCATCCGAACCCAGGGCACTGTCATGGGGAATGCTAAAAACTGCTTTTTGACTCCTCTAAATCTGGCAGCTTCATGAGAAAATCACAATCCTCCTCCCGTATCAATTTGGAATGCAGTCCAAAAGTTCTAGATCCTGTTGGTACCCTCATGATGAAAGCAGAGATCCAAAAAAATTATTAGCTTCCAACATAATACCTCTTGGATCAGTGATTAAATTCTCTGCCATGTCACAGATTTAGTAATCGCTCTTCTTTTCTGTTTGGCTTTGACGAAAACAAAGAAAAATTTAGTGCATGCATCTCCTTCTTTAAATTCATTTTCACCTGATTTTGTTTCCAGTAAATTTCTTCTCTCACCAAAGCCATTTTGAGTTCAGCCTGACATCTATTTAGATTCACCATGTCATTTGTATCTCAACCCTGCATTAAATTGAACTCCAGTCTTTCAATGCCATCCTCCAACCTTTTGATAGTACTGAATATATTTCCAAAATTTCTTTATTCCAAATTTTCAGAGCTCCCCTAAGGCGCTTAAGTTTAAATGCCACTCTATACATAGCCCCAATACCTTCTGCATGAGTGTTCCAATTTCTGCCTACAAATCTCAGGAATTCATCATGAGTTAGCCACATACTTTGAAACCTAAAAGGAGACATACCTGCCCTCTGAGACAACGGAAAAGAAAGTAACAAAGAGCGTGATCTGAGCAAGCTCTTATTAGATGATCGACCCGAGTATGCTGCATTAATGTGATCCAGTCTGCATTCCACAAAAAACGATCCAATTTAGCCCAGGTTTTGTCATCTCCTCTTTGGTTGTTACACCATGTGTATTTTGGTCCTTCAAAACCACAGTTTGAAAGAACACAATTCGAAATACACCTAGAAAATTTTGACATTGCCAAATGATTAGGAGGACGTCCGCCTAATTTTTCTCCACCTTTCACTATAACATGGAAGTCACCGTCAATGATCCAGGGTTCATTCATACCCATTGCAACGTGCTCCATGTATTCCCATAAACTTCGTGTCTCTTGTACTGAACATTTTGCATATACAAATGAAATGTAAAAAGCGATATTGGAAAAGAGGATATTAACCTTACAGTGAATAAGTTGGTTCGTGCGAAGCAAGGCATCCACTTGTAAGTTATTATCCCAGAGAAGCCAGATTTTTCCGCCATCATCATCATTCGTTGCAAAGCAAGGCAGACTCACCTTGCCTGCAACCTCCATGTGCCTTGCTACTTGAATCATAGGTTCCGCAATGGCTAGTAACTTACATTGTTTTCTTTAACCAACTTTTTAGTCTGCATCGGGTCACCCGGTTACCAACTCCCCTTGCATTCCAAAACATGATATTATCTGTCATTACTAATACCTGGTGTAGTCATGTTTCTCATCACTCTCCGTACCCCCACCGCAGGTCCGTTCTTTGAACTATTCTTTTTTCCTTTTGTCTTGACCTTGTCAGATTGATATCCTGATTCAACCACATTATTGGAAGATGTTTTTGCATCAGACTCATTATCCGACATCGCTTCGCTGCCCGACCTATTGATTTCTGCCTGAGCCTGATTGTTCTGCACATTTGATGCTTCGCTGCGTTGTTTATCCTTATCGAAATTCAGTTTCATTGGAGGCTTGTGTCCATCTAACTTCTGTTGTTCCAGGCACTTCATACTCTGTATATTGGTTGAATTCGGCCCCTGCTGTCCACTAATTTCCAGTGCCACATCCCTTGAATCCAGCGAAACTGAATTATGACTATTCCTTGAATCAGTGTCGCACAAATTGTCCCCTGTTCGGTGAATCAAACCTGCCCTGTTTAGACTCATTAATTTGTGTGCTTTCTGAGCTGCTATCTCTCACGAAAGGAACAATCCACAATGGGGCATCACTAGCGGATCCTTCGCCAAAATTTACTTTGTCACAATTCTTGTTTTTCGTGGCCGTTTTCATTTCACTGTTGGTATAGCTAACCCCCATTAGCATTTATTGGGTCATTTCTTCTTGAAGACCTTCCTCCGACTTTTTTTCCTTGTTCACCTTGTTGTTTTTTGCCGCACCGTTATGATCTTCCTGATTTTTTAATTTTCTTCGTTGCCTTCATCAAATCCTTCCGAATTTTCATCCGCTAGTACACCAAATTTGTTATTCACATAAACATTTTCAATTCCTTGCCCCATGCTTTTTCTTTATTTTCTTTTTTTGTTCACTTATAATCTCGACTCCTTGAGAATATTTCGCTCCTATATTCCTATTTTCTCATTTGTCTCCATCAATTTTTTGTAACCAGAACATACATTTATTTTTGCACATTTGTCCTTGCTTCTCCCCTGATTGGTTTTGCTTTTGCTTGGTCTTGTCTAAAGACTTACCTTCCTTATGATTTTCTCCATCCATATAAGACTGTTCCTTCTTCTTTCCAACCAGTTTTCGACAATAATCCTTCTCATGCCCAATTAGCGAACAATGGTCACAATACTTGAATCCTGGATATGAAGTTTCTGCCAGTATCCTCCATATTTTGGACTTTCAAGCCAGATCCTATGTGGGAGAGGTTTAGTGACGTCCATCTCGACGCACATATGGAAGAAAAAAAGCGAAAGCGAGATTAGGGAGTTCAATCCATATTGGGGCCAACTCCGATCCGCCATTAGGCTAAAACCTGGATGCCAACGGAAAATTTTATATCTAACTCCCCGAATCGTAAAAGAATCCTTTGAAAGCACTTTCTTAACTTCATATTCCAATTGTAAATAGACCACTACATGTCTTGGATCTATAAGACCCATAATAAACTCACCACATATTCCCCAAAATCTATGAATGGAGTCCCTTATCGAATCAAGCGACGGCCTGAAACTTGAAAACTTCAAAACCACAACGTGATTAGAAACATGAGACTCACCTCTTGATACATCAGAATCGGATAACCGCCAGGCAGGGCTTCTTTCTTTTCTAAAGGTCGTAGAATTCGCCGGCTTATCATCTAGATCATCCTTCAATGCCTTCCTTAAAACCTGCACAAAGGTCCTCTTTGAAGAACCGTCTTCCTCCTTGCTAGTCTAGGGGAAGCCCCATGGCTGGCTGCCATCGCCTCCATGAACCCTAGCCTCCACACCAATCTGACGTTTCAGATTGGCTCCAAAGATGTTGGGACGGCTGAGATTAAAACCTTTAATTCCGAAAAAATATACCATTGTTGGACATGCGCCACTTTTGGTGCTTCAAACTTTTCGCCTTGCAAAACTACTCTTTTATGGTACTAGTACCTGTTTCCTCGATTGCTGAGCAAGACTTGCCGATAAGATATCATACTAGAGCATTTGAATTTAGGTTAGAATCTGTTCCTTTAGCCTTTATGAAGTTCTAACCACCTAGATTGCATCACTTATTTCAGGTTCTTTTCAACTTTCACGCACCTCCAGCTAAGATGATTTGTGCTCATCTCTTTGCAAGGCAAGGAGTAAAGAGATAAAAGTAATGGGGCATTGAGGAAATATGGTTCCTACACTCGACTTCACTTCTTCTGTTCTTCATGTGGACGAGGACACTTTTACAAAGAAATTAAATAAGAACACGACATTCACATTTTCTTAGTCCTGACTGAGTTCTTCATTGACTTCTTTTTTTTATGGCATCTGAAGAAATACATATATTAGTTGGAAAGCTTACAATTGGGTTGCCTTTGAGGTATATAGTTTTAGAATTAGACTCGTTTGATAGTGAAATAAATTTCTATGTATTCAATAAAAAAGAAACATAAATAAGAAGAAATGTTAACACTAGCCAAGTGGATGTGGTTCCATTGAACCTATTTACCTTTCCCAACTCCCTAAACTAAAACATAGTCTGTCATGAATGTATTTACACTATGGGTCTGTTTGGTAGGATAGAAAATAGACATGGAATTGAAACCATTTATGTGAATTCCCTTTCCAAGGGTTGGATATAAGATTTGGATTCTCATGACAGATCAGAAAACTAGCAACATGCAGAATTCTTTTTGGCCGTTGTCGTTAAATACAAAACCAAACAACGGAAAACCATTTGATATGGGAATAGGATTCCATTTCATGAAAAATGACCAACCAATCATACCCTAAAACACTTGCAGTCTGTCAAGAAATCATATTAATTAGTTCTAGTCTGGTCTCCAAGAATATGTTCATTTGCATACATGTTCTTTGATCTTTACAACTAGATTTATGTTGCGAGCCAAGTTCAGGTGTCAAGGTGGTGACATGTGACTATAGGTCTATGTATGTATGCTTGTGTAACTATGCTTCTATTGTTGACTACCCACTTACCCATGCTTGTGTAAGTAGCACGATCGCCTTTAATAGAAAACAATTATGGTAAGTACCTGAATTGCTTTTTGTGCTCAAACCACTCCGGCAAAAAATTGTTTGCTTCAAGTATGAATGTGTACTTCAGAAGTTTGGTTAGGGTAAAGCATCTCAGGTTCAAGCAATCGAGCTGATGTGTAATCTGCCATTAAAAGCGTCGTAATTTGATTCTATTCTTCACTTGTTTTTATTTGTTGCTAGTGCCGCTTTTTAGGTAATCTTAGTATGCTTTAGGGTTGGATTGCAAATGCACTATTATGTCTCTAAAGTCTGAGCAATGTCCCATAGTAGGTAGTATGCGCACCATGAACCCTAAAGCGGTGCTGTCTAGCATTCATCATATAATCACAACCCTTATTTGCTAGTGGGATTTTTGAATCGTTCTAATTTTTATTCCTTTGTTCTGGTCATCTAAACTCATTGCATCTGTATCTGCATCTGAGAATGCATGGGTTTCTATGTCCCTTTCTTTTTATAAGGGATGGCAATGGGGCGGATTGGGGCGGATTTGAGCAAATCCATCCCCGATCTGTCAGGAATAACGGATCCCCCAATCCGCCCTGCCAATTCGTTTACAATTTTAATAAAAATCCGTAACCGCCCCGTGCGGATGGGCGGATATTCGCCCCACCCTGCCAATCCGCACAAAATTATAATAAAGAATTACAGAAAACATACTTCATCATTTGATATAACTCATATCTTACAAAGAATTACAGAGAAATACAAAGAATTACAGAGGATTCGTACAAAAAAAGTACAAAAAAAAATCGATCTCTAAAATCAGATTTTAGATCTCTGATTACAAAAAATCATACAAAAGAAATTTTGATCTTTGATTTCATATCTGATTTTAGATCTGTATCTTGAAGCTAGGGAAGGGAGGGGAAGGGAGAGGGAGGCGACCGACAGATCTGAGTTCGACCTTCGAGGGAGGGGAGATGAAGAGGAGACTCATTGTGATCTGATTTTGCTGTCAGATCTGAGATCACATTTTTTGAAGAAGAAGAACGACACGACGGAGATGGAGAGAGGCTTGTTGCTTGTTGGTCTTTGGCCGAGATGGAGAGAAGACCGAGACAACGCAGAGAAGGAGACGATGGCGAGCGAGAGAAACTTGTTGTTGGTCTGTGGCCGAGGTGTAGAGGAGACCGAGAGTTTTCTTTCTTCACTTCTGTGAGAAAAAAATGAAGAGAGGTGAATGAGTGAGGCTGAGGCATATATGATTTTTTTTTGCTTTTAAGTCAAGGGTAATTTTGTAATATCAATACTTAAACGGATATCTGCGGGACGGATATGGCTAAATCCGTATCTGCTTCGATTAATAAACGGATACAGATTAAAAATCTGTAACCGCCCCAAAATTCAGGAATCCTTTACCAAATCTGCCCCAAACGGGACGAGTGGGGCGGATATCCGTAAAAATCCGCCCCACTGCCATCCCTACTTTTATGGCCATCTAAAGCTAAAAATTAAGAGTGATTCTACATGGCGAGGAAACGAGCGAGGAAAACAATGAGGGATGGAGGGGTCCGTTCACACCCCTCGAAATACGCACAAAAAGTCAACGCACGCATCCTGAGGGGATGAACGGTCCCCTCCCTCCTTCTCTCCCTCTCTCGCTGTTTTCCTCGCCCACTTCCTCGACATTTAGAATTTTCGAAAAATTAATTAACTAAAACAGTTGGGAAAGTGCAAGATTTTGGCCTCATGGGGAGTAGAGAAGTGTCTTTGGCTTTTGGGTTTATTCTTGGGAGGGATTCCTCACATTGAAAAATGGACCGAGGGGGGCTCCTGCGCGGGTGTGCGGGAGCGCGTCCTGCGCACTATTATCAACCGTTGGATGAAATCCAACGGCTGATATCGACGGAATCAAAATCACATGTAAAGAAAAAGTGTTGGCAGATTTTTAATAAGTTACAGCCGTCGGATCTGATCCGACGGTTGAGATTATGCTTTGAATGAAATTTTGAAAACATAGAGATTGAATGTCGCTTTCGCTGTCGCTGTCCGTGTCAAAATCAAATTGCAAATGTTTCAAAACAGAGGAGAGGGAAAATGCAAAAAAGTGAGCCGTTGGATTTCATCCGACGGTTCATATTGAATAAATTCAAACGTGATTTTAGTAAAAGACTTTGGCCGTTTTTAAACTATTACAGCCGTCGGATCACTTGAAAAACAGGGGATTAACATGTTTGCAAACAGACGAGGGAAACGAAGAAACTTGGCGGGAAACAAAGCGTGAAGAAGAAGGAGAGAGTTGGAAACGCCCTTCAGCACACCCCGCGCAGGAGCCTCCGGGTCCAATTTTCATTGGGTCATAAGGTCATCTCTTCACCGAATCTTTACCTCAAACTCAATTTTAGTTGTTTTGTTAATTTCAGTGTTACCTTTCATGTCAAATTGTGAATATCAAATGTGGTTGATGGAAATTAGTTATGTTAAATTGTGAATATCAAATTGTTAATTTGTCAGTGTCATGGATGAAAACTTAATGAAGGAGGACATGATATTGGAGGTGGAGTTTAAGGATCTTGTTTTTGTTTGATGTGTGTGTTTATTTAACTTTTATGTTAAATTTATGCTGTGACAAAGTCAAACTTTATATATTGCATTAAAATTTTATATAGTTGATTATTCTTGACAATGTAGGTACTTGAAAATTGAATATATTTTTTTTGTATTTGTGCAGAATATTTGTGTTAGTTGGCATGGATGCAATGGATGTTGATGATCCGAGTGTGGGCATGATGTTTGATTCATTAGAATGTGGTTGGGAGTACTGGAAAATTATGGAAAAAAAATGGGTTTTGGAGTTAGGAAGGAGTACTCGAATAAGAGTAGAACAGATAAGTTAATTATCAATGCAGTGTATGTTTGTTGTAAGCATGGTCTCAAGAAAGAAAAACACCCACAAAAAGGTGTTGTCACTCAACAAAGATGGGATGTTAGAACTGACTGCAAAGTAATGTTCAAACTGGGTTTGGATAGAGTGACTGGAAAATACAGAGTCAAAGAATTTATGACTGTGCACAATCATGATTTGGAGCCCAATGAAACAACCCATATGCTAAGGTCGCATAGAGAGGTAAACATATCACAAGCCTTAGCGATTGAATTGGCTTCTGACTCAGGTATTACTCCTAAAGCTACACAAGAACTGTTGAGTAGGGAAGCAGGGGGTAGAAGTAATCTTAGATTTCTATTAGAAGATCAAAAAACTTACCTAAGATCAATGAGACAGAAAGAGATGGTCAATGGAGAGCTTGGAGGTATTCTCCGGTATTTTGAGCAACAAACTCAAAAAATGCCTCATTTTATTATTCATTTCAGATTGATAGTGATGATTTAGTTACCAATATATTTTGGGCAGATTCTAAAATGCTTGCAGATTTTACTGACTTGGTGATGTGGTAACGTTTGATACCACTTTGGCACTAATAGAGAGTTCAGACCTTTGGGAGTGTTCACTGGATTTAATAATCATAGAAAAATTGTGATTCTTGGTGCAACACTTTTGTACGATGAGACCATTGAGTCATTTCTGTGGCTTTTTGAAACTTTGTGAAGGCACATGTGGTAAGAGACACGTACCATCTTCACTGACCAAGATGCTGCGATAGGAAATGCTTTAGCTACAGGATGGCCAGATACATATCATGGGTTGTGCACTTGGCATATATGCAAAATGGAATCAAGCATTTGGGAGGACACATGAAGAACAAAAATGTTGGGTTTTTGAAGGAGTTTAAAAGGTGTATGTTTGAGTACTTGGATGAAGTTGAATTTGAAGTAAATTGGCAAAAAATGTTGAATGATTTTGACTTGAAAGAGAATAAATGGTTGGGTCGCATATATGCTTTTAAGGAGAAATGGGCTAAGTGTTGTATGAAAAACACAATGACCTTAGGATGCGAAGTACACAACTAAGTGAATCGTTCAATAGTGACTTGAAAGATCACTTGAAATCCGACTTGAACATTTCATGTTTTTTCAAACATTTTGACAGGGTATTAGAGCAAAAGAGGAATAATGAGTTGAGGTTGAATTTTTGCAAGGCAAAAAGTGCCTACATTGGGATTATCTAGATCCCCCTTGTTAAAACAAGCCTCACAAATCTACACACCTTCAATTTTCAAACTTTTCCATGAAGAATTTGATCTTGCATCAATGGCTTTGATAAAAAAGGAAGATCAAAATAAACACGAGTACATTGTTGCTTTTCATGATACAAAGGAGAAGGAATTTAAGGTGTTTTGTGACCCTAGCTTGAATGTGGCAAATTGTAATTGCATGAAGTTTGAGACAATGGGAATATTGTGTTGTCATGTTTTGAAAGTGTTTGGCCGACTTGATATCATGGAAATTCCGAAAATGTACTTACTGGATAGATGGACAAGGGGAGTGAAAGGTAAACGTGTATCAAATGAAGTGAGTTCAACTACGGAAGAAAATGTAAGTGATTGGGTTCGTAGGATCCAGTCATATCTTTTACGAATGACATTTCAAGCTTCGTTGAATAAGGACACACGGGCCAACATGGAGAGGTTTATAGATGAATATACAAGGTTGCATGAAGAGGTCATCATGAACAATGACAGTGCACCCCAAGAAGCTTTGAAGGAAAATAGTATGCTCCTAATTGGAAACATGAAAGGCTTGAAGAAAAAAGAAGGCCGAAAAGGTTCAAAACGAATGAAACCCCTACATGAGATACGTATAGGAAAGGCTAAGAGAACAAAGACCTCGTCCTCCAAGGTAATCTTGTTTTAATTCATACTAACTAAATGTATATTTCCAATTGTGGCACTTATATAATTATGTGTATATTTCCTTGTAGGGTGATAACACAAGCAGGAATGTTGTTGGAGAAGGTGTATGCAATGTCAATGTACCCTTTCAACCTCCAAAACAAGCATACCCGGGTGAGGGTTTGAGCTTGAGTTTGAGTTTGGGAAGTTACGACTCTGTAGAAGGAACAACTCTTCCTTTTGGTTTGATGTAAAATGCATTTCCTATATTAATTGCTGTATTTTTTTGTTAAGCTCTGTATAGCTCTGCAGTGATTTTTTTGTTCAGCTTTGTATTTCTACCATCTCCATTCTGGGTTATAGACAGATATGGAAGAAATACAGTTTTTTGTATTCTGCGATTTTTTGTTCATATGTAAATTTGCAGAGAATTTCAATTGTAATTGCAGATAATTCAATTGACATAGCATTCTGCATTGTAAATAACATTCTGCAAAAAAAAATCTGTAAAAAAAAAAATGCCATAAAAAATCTGCAAATACTGTAATCTGTAAAAAAATTGCCATAAAGAGTTTGCTAATAAAAAAAAATTGCCATAAAGAGTTTGCTAATAAAAAAATCTGCAATTCCTATAAACTGTAAAAAAAAATGCCATAAAAATCTGCAAATACTGTAATCTGTAAAAAAAAAATGCCATAAAAAATCTGCAAATACTGTAATTTGTAAAAAAAATTGCCATAAAGAGTTTGCTAATAAAAAAATCTGCAATTCCTATAAACTGTAAAAAAAAAATGCCATAAAAATCTAGAATACTGTAATCTGTAAAAAATTTGCCATAAAGAATCTGCTAATAAAAAACCTGCAATTCCTGTAATCTGTAAAAAAAATGCCATAAAGAGCAAATCTGTAAAGAGCAATCTGTAAAAAATGCCATAAAAGAGCAATTTGTAATACTGCAAATACTGTAATAAAAGAGCAATCTGCAAATACTATTACAAAAGAAAACCAAACCATAAAAAAAGTGTATTTATTCATCCATAATCCCATTACATAATAGAAATTCATTACAACATCTGTTCATGTACATTACAAAATAAACTACAAAATAGAACCTCACATATCATTCACTCATCAACCATTTCCAGAGCTCTTCATTCCCTACGGAAGCCCTCACAATTCTCATCAGCTTCATTAATGGTAGATGGGAGTATAAGCAATTCCAGAGATCTTCACAATTCTGTATTTGTAATGCAGGCACTCCACCATTGTAGAGAAAAAGTTAATACTTGGAGCCCATGACTGCATGCATACACTTGATTGATCCAGAAGGAGAAGACTTATTTACTTACCAATCCTTGTTCAACCATGTTATACCTAGAAATGGAAGACAGAAATAGATAATCAGAATGAAACACTTGAATCTTGATTGCTATACCAATGTAAGGGGGTCCTTCCCTCGCTGTCTACAATTATTTCAAATGAACAGATTAGAACTAATAGGACTCTCAACTAAGGCTCCATGCACTATTCATGAATAACATCGATAATACGCCATTCAGACAAAAGAAAACATAAAAGCAAAGGCAGAAATCATGTGAGGAAGCCACAGAAAACCATAAGAGTCTATAAGATGGATTCTTCTATTTCTTCATCAGTACAAACAATTGCAAGGCATAAGCATATAGCAATACCCATCAACACTTCTTTTCTCCCATCAAATTTGTTGAAACACAGCTTTTGTATTATTAATTTCCCTCATTCATGTCATTGTAATAATGTAGTATTCCCATCACAAGTATAGTAGGCATACACCCTCATTCAGAGATCATGTAACTCACATTTTGGTGGATGTTGAATTTTTCTTGTGCTCTAGGAATTCCGAATAAATCCATGCTGCCAATATTGGAATTATCCCAAGAAAGAATGACACCTGCATTGTTGCACATTTTGAAATCTAATCAGTTATAAAGTGATTGAAAATGCCTAATAGAAATGTGTTGGAACTTTCAATTTCATGATGCATCACAGTTGTTTCAGGGAAGAAATCTCATAATTAACATGAAACATCCTAGCTCACATTGCATTATGAAGTGTGTTCTAGGCCAATAGACATGCAGATCACAAGCCAAATCCTGATCAAATTTGACAGTCAAAACATATTTCAGCTAATTGATGGGAACAAACTATGCAAACAGATCTTTTGGTCGCTGGCGCAAAACTGTGTATTAACTATTGACAACCTGGCCAGAAGAAATCTCATCATTATTAACAACATGATGAGTTTAGAAACTTGTTTTAGTGATAGGGTTTTTGTGAGTGATGTTTTTCCTTTCCTAAAAACAACAGGATATCTTTTACCCAATCTCAGTCTTCATCCATCAACAACTTCACAATTACAAACATGGGTTGGTCCTACTCAACTAAAAAATTAACGAAGAATACAAACACATTAAAAAAAAAACCTTTAATCAGAAAGAGGAACACATGGTAATCACCCTTACAAGTTGTGTAAACACAGCCAAAATCATAGATAATCAGAAAGAAAGCAAGTCAAAGAAAACCACCCATCGATAAACCAAACAAACAAACCACCAGTCCATTAGCAATTTAACATTGCATTTAGCCACCCATCGATTTAGCAACTAAATAAATGAATATTGCTTAATACAGTATGAATTCCACAAATTACAGCGGCAGGACCAGCATTTAATTGATCAAAGACCTACTAAGCACAACATATCACACATCCCACAAAACAAATTATTTCCACTTTTGACAATATATAAACAGCATGGATGAACAATGGTTTGGGTTGCCATGATATTTGCCAGAAACAGTACTGTTCATGTTACTACCAACTACCCAATATTCTAAAACACAGCACAGTATCATAACCAAACAACAACACCCCTTTTCATAGATGCCAGTAAAATCACTAAACAAACAAGTCAAAGCAAAATTGAAGAGAAAGCAAGCATAGATAATCAGAAAAAAAAAAAAAAAGTAGAGACGTGATGATGAAGATAATGATGATCAAATTGGAGAAAACCATTAGATACTAATCATCATCGTCACAAGAAAACCACACCTTGTAAACTTTAGTGAGCTTCTTCACAGAGAGCTTGAGAGAGAACAAGCAGGTGTGGAAAGGTTCAGAGCAACAAGAAGTCCATCTAAACCCTAATCAGGCTGAATGAAGACCTCCTCCATCGAATCTCTGTTTGCAAATCCACCCTCTGAAAGTTGACCTCCTCCCTTCTCTTCCTCTTCCTCTTCCTCTTCCTCTCGATCGAGAATACAGTCTTTTTTTTTTTTTTTTTTTTTTTTTTTTCAAAACGCAGACAGCGAATTCTCTCTCAGCAACAAAACTCATTTAAAGTCATAATCTCAACCGTCGGATCAGATCCGACGGCTGTAAATCTCTCTCTTTTGAAAATCTCTTCACTTTAATTGTATTTTGATTCCGTCGATATCAGCCGTTGGATTTCATCCAACGGTTGATAATAGTGCGCAGGACGCGCTCCCGCACACCCCGCGCAGGAGCCCCCCTCGGTCCATTATAGCTTTGGTGGGTGGGCTGTCGATCACTAACCCTTTTTATTTATTTATTTATTTTTCTAATCATATACAAATACAATGAATGTCGGCTGCATAAATAGTAAATACTGGATGTGGGTGAGAGCACAAAATTAAAATTATATTGCATCTATCATTTATCTTAGCCAATCATTTTTCTGTGACCAATTCAATGAGAAACCAGAAAAATTTAGTTATTTATTGTGATTGTGATCCACTGTTGGTAATGGCAATGACAAATCTTCAATAACTTGCATTGTGTATTTTGTGTTTTAAGTAGGGAAATGGTTGGCTAGTGCCGACAAAATCCCAAACTCCTATTGTGTGTCCCATTCATTTAGCTTTCATTGACAGTTAAAATACTATTTAAAGTCTTTGGACTCTGAAAGTTGCCTTTGTAAACTATGAAAATATGTAGGTAATTATAAAACGATTTAGTGAGTCATTAGCACTATTATCATGATGAGTTTGCTAAACCCATTTAGCATTTGTATACTGACTTGGATGAAATCTCTGTCAATTAATTAATAACTACTATATTCCAGATATTTGTGTTTACAAAGATTTATTTTTATTTTATTTTTTTTGAAATAGAAGAATTACATTCCCTTGTCTCTATGATAAAATATCTGAATTAAATGGGGAATTCTAATTGGCGAGGAAATGGGCGAGGGATCCATCCATCCATCCCTCGCCCATTAGACAAGCTCGAATTAAATTTCTTAGGGGAGAAAAGAGTATCATTCCGCATAAATAGGAAATGCAATGTTTTTTTTTTTTTTTGGTTCAAACACGAAGATGTTTATTAAAGAAAGAAACAAAACAAAATACAAAGGAAATCATTCATATATCAAGGAATGCCAAGACATCATGAAGGTGTCAAAAACCAAATCCCTAAACAAATTACAAGCCGAACGCATCCTCCACGACAATTCCCTAATCTCGATAACGATAGGTAACTATGATCTGTTGAGCCCTTCAAATATCCTCATATTTTTCTCCTCCACACACACTGCATGAATACGTGAGGAACCCTAACGCCATAACCACTTCGCTCGTCGGGAATGATTAGTTTGAGACCACCAACTTAGCCAATCTAAAATGGAGTCTTGAAACATCAAACTCAAACCAAATTCTGACAAGAACTTCTCCAAATTGATTTGGAGAATTTGCCAGTGAAGCATCAAATGATCCAGCGTCTCATCAATCTCATTACCAAACACACACAAAGATCTCTGTGTGGATTCCCTCTTTTCCTTAACCTATCTTAGTCAAGATTCTCTCATGCAATACTGACCAATAAAGAAATTTATCCGAGGAAATAATATTTTTCACCCATACCAGATTCTTATGAGAGGAAATGAAGGGGTTGGAGTGAGTCTCATAATGAGAGGCAACCAATGATTACGCCCAAACAGTACACCACGGTCAATTGCAGTAAAGAATGGGGTGTCGATCCCACGAGGAAAAACGATCTACAAAATAAGGTTAAGGAAAACAAACTATGCGAAACTAAAGTTAATAAATTCTAACAAATTAAAATACGAAATTGAATTTAATTTAATGAAAATTAAGTTTAGAAAAATCACAAGGTTCAAGAATCCCTCCTAGACTCACGCGCCAACTAGTATTTGATTCGCTATGATGACTCAACTACGTGTTTCACATCCCAAACGACGTAATCGGAAAAATAATCTTTTAACCATTAATATACCCTAATGTAAATGAATTTTAGATTTCACTTCTTTCTAAGAAAGCACAAAGGTTTGTCATATGTGATATCCTTAAACTTCACGATATATCCGGGAGACAATACCGTAATAAATACGATCACATATAACAACCTATCGGAATCAATTAATTCTTAAACATTCCAACATTAAGAAAAGGTGACTAAGCTTATATGGAGAAGAAAAAATAATCAGCGGAATAAAAATAATTACAAAGAAATCTATGAAATCCTTCTCACTGAAATAAAATAAATTTCTATATTAAATAAAAGTGATAATCATTAAACATCATTATTCATCGTGAAAACTTAAAGCGAATCAAATGCTAATTTAGTGCGTTACATCTAGGAGTTCACCTCTTCACCTTGCGAGGGGTTTAATGACTCATGGTGGTGGTGATCACAGCATCACTGGAGGAGGAATCCATTACTTCCTGTACACGCACGAATCCCGAGAAAAAGAGCTAAATAGGCTCTGTGGTGGCTCTTACAGATTCTCAGGGTGTCAATAGCCCAAACGATTTTTCAAAACAAAAACCGTTTTTTCCCCGCGCGAAATTGCGCCTCTGGTTCAGCCTTCGTCTCCAGCGCACCGCCCTCTGTTCCGCCGCTATTCTCCGCTCCTCTCGAGCTTCCTCTCCTCCCGATCGGCTCCTGTACCTGCAAGAACAAAGAGAGATTGTTGAGGGAACAAGGATGATAACAAAACCGTGAAGGAGGAGGTGAAACAGGGAGGTGCTCTCCCTGTTTCGCGGTGGTGGCGATGGTGTTCTAGTGCTGGTGGCGGTTGCGTGGTCTGTTTCGGCGGTGGTTGAGAGAGAGAGAGAAGTGGAGGAGGGAGAGACCGTGGAGAAGAGAGAAAGCGGAAGGAGGGCGAGGAACAGGGAGCGAAACAGGGAGGTGCCCTATTTTGCGGCGGTGTTGTGCGCGCGGTGGTGGTTATGAGAGAGAGAGATGGTGGTGGCGGCTGTGTTATGGACAGAGAGAACGGTGGCGAGGTGAGGTTTGTAGCGTGAAACAGGGGCGAGGACGGTGGTTAGATGGTGGCAGGGTGGTGTTTGGTTAGTGGGGAGATGGTGGTTGGTTAGTGGCGAGAGAACTCTGTCTCTGCCCCAATGGAGGTGGTGATGGTGGCTGGAAAAGAGTGAAGGATCAGCAAACGTGGAAGAGAGAGGAGTCTAAAGAGAAGGCAAGAGAGAAACCTTAATAGGGTTTCCCTGTTTCCTTGTTAGGCTGGGCTTAGGATTCTAGCTTTCTGGGCTTGGGCTTGGGCTTGGTTAAAGTAAGTGGACCATGCTTATTCGGGTTAGGCTTAGATGTGTGAACCACTCTTTTGTACCACCACTAGAATCAACAAATTAATCATTTCTCAAATTTGTCGCCTTAATGCAATTTTATCGTTCACGCGCGCAGATTCCTACAAAAACATAAAAATTGAAATAATTAGAATAAAATATATTAATTGAAGCACTAACATATATAAATTAAGGGATATATTTTGTAATAATTACGTGTATATCAACCAAAATATCAGAATTTTTTTTCACCAAGAAGCCCACACCTTTACCATTCCACACCAAATTATCAGATCCCTCTGAGAGCATCTGTCTATCCAACAAATGCATTAAATTGGCGACATCCTCTAGTTCCCCAGTATTAAGGGGTCTTCGAAAGGAAAGATCCTAAGAATTGCCATTAAACCAATGCTCACACTCCATATTGTTTGTTGTTAATTATAAACTACCTTGGAAACATATCCTTCAGAGATTGGTTACTACACCAGAAATCATGCCAGAAAGAGATGAGATCGTTATTCCCACATCGAAGAGAGGTGTGAGGGTAGAAACCACTTGCGCACCGGGAGATTGACTTCCACAAAGAGCATCCATAGGGAGTGTACTTAGTTCTCTTTTCCAAAACCCATCTCCATAAATTGTCATTTTCTTCTGCAAAATGGCCAAAGCCACTTGGAAACTAATGCAAAATTGAAAGTGAACACCTAGCGAATGCCTAAACCACCTAGAGATTTGGGGCAACAAATTTTTTTTCCAGCCCACTAAATGCATCTATCTAGAGTTTGGAGTGGAACCCCAAAGAAAATCGCGCATGATCTGTTCCATTTTGGCCGCTATTGTCGAAAGAACCTTGATAAGAAACAGAATGAACACAGGGATATAAGCTAATGTGGAATAGACAAGAGCTAATCTTTCTGCTTTAGAGAGAAATTTGCGTTTCCACGACGCTAGTTTCGATTCCATCATTTTGATCGTCTCATCCCACACAGCTTTACTTTTAAAACTAGCACCCAAAGGCATGCCCAAGTACTTAACTGGAAGCTGACGCGCTGATCAACCAAATAAACTCGCCAACTGATGCAGATGAGGCACTTCTCCAATAGGCAACACCACTGATTTGAGAAAGTTTATTTTCAGACCAAAATTGACTTCGAACCAAAACATAATTCTTTTAAGAGCAAGAACCTGAGTAGCGGAGGCATCACAAAAGAGGATAGTATCATCCGCATACTGAAGAATACTTGTCCATTGCTTTATCAGATACTGAACCATGTGCCGTAGCTTGAACCATATCTAAAGCCCTTTTTTCATCCTGACTAAGGTCCATTCCCACTGCCAAGCCATTTTCTTTGAAAGCCGAACGATCTGATACCTCTTCCTGAGTCGAATGACAGTCAGAGACAGAGAGCTCCACACTGTCATTGACCTAGAAACAAACCCTGGAGACTTGCCAGAGGTTTGTTCGCCAGGAAGAACAAAACCAAGACTTTTCGTCCATGGGACATGGTTTCAATGCATTTAGTTTTTATCTCCTATCCACTTCTATATTTTATGGAACGGGATTTCATTAAAAAAAATACACATATCATTGTTTTTAAGATGTTTTCTTACCTAGGGCACTAAGATATGACAATTTGATATGGTCCGTGGTAAGCAAGTTCATTATGCAAGAGATTGTTGATTAAAGAAGAAGAGGACGACTTATATAAAAATCACCATGAGAGTGACAAAGAAGAGTGACATTTCCAAGCATTTTCTTTTTGCACTTTTTGGGAACAGTTTGCAAAAATATGAGCTTAATGAAGCACCCAAGAGAGGAGGGAGGATGAGGAAATAAGGTTTCAAGTATCATTTCAACATCTGAACTAATTTGAAACATATGTTACGAGAGAGGGAGAGTTCACATAATTTGAAGATAGTGTCA
>QNQO01004898.1:0-34976 GCA_003290165.1 Berberis thunbergii | reverse complement strand
CGGCTGCATCAAATTTATGTATTAGTATGTAGGTGGTATTGTCATAACAAACACGATGCACATGCACAAGGTTTCAGATGTTAGACTGATGAACCACCTTTTTATATTTGCTTAATTCTACATATTTTGTTCTTTTGTCTGAAACAATTTATTGCTTACGAACAATCCAAATTAGTTGTCTTAAATGAAAATCTACTAGTGAACATTTTTGCAAGATCCCGTCAATTAGATTGATATGACCTCTGGGGTCTTGTGTAATAAAATGGTTTGTGTCATTCTGGTTGGTAATGATGTGAATATATTGGTCTGATTAATTACAGTGAACTAATTATCGTTAATGGGTCCTTAAAAGACAGAGATGAAAGAGATTTCCATCATCTATTTTTCCTGCATTAGTATCAGTAAAGTCATAGACAAATATGTGTTAGTGTCCCCATAATCCATGTGCATTAAGAAATTTTCCTCTGTGGTCCAGAAATATACAACTTTTATAATTGTTAGCCCCATAATCAAGTGCAGCAACACGCTTTGTGTTCAACCTGTGCAACGTGGACATGTGAAACTGTGTCAATTGGTACAACAATGTGTCACTCCGTTGCCCCTGCGAAAGATCAGTTCATTGGCATCTTCTAATGTTCACTTGTAAGAAAATCCAAATCTGGGAGAATTTTTTTGTGGGGTAATTTCAACATTTGGATCCAGCATTGTTATTGGTCATCCCGGTTAACGTATTTGAAAAAACTATTTTTGTTGGCAGGTAAATATAGAGTTGCTATCCTGCCCATGTCAGCGGAATACAATTGGAGTCCAACACTGTTGGTTTGATCCAATCTTCATTTTTTGGGGATAACTTCTTCCAGGTGACCTATGCTGATCTTAACTTTATACTACATGCAATCTTTGTTTGAAAATAAGAATCTTTATTTCTTCCCTTGTCTAAACGCTGAAATTGAGAGTTCTAGTTGTTGTCCAGTAAAGAAAAATTCAGCGTGTAATGCAAGATTGGAACTCACCTAGACTAAGCGAATTCACAATAATACTATCTTCTTCTTCTTCACATCATTTGATCAGTCCTAAATCATATTATATAAAGTGCTACGATTATATTAAAATTGAGGTGCGGATCTAATAATATAGTTCTGATGCATAGCCAACTGAACATGGGCTGAAATATGCTGTCAAAAACTTGAAAGTGGAGGAGATGATTAGTTGTAAGGAAATCTTGCAGTACTTTATTGGGGCTGGTAACACTGATTTATCTGGTTGTGATGTCTTGACATTGGGTAATATAGAGCAGACGTGGTAAACTTCTATGTTGTGGTAGGACGAGCTAGTTTGTGACATGTAACAATATGAAGTCCTTATAATGCCGTTCATTCTCAAAATTTTGTTATAGATTGCTGGAGGTATATGGCCAGACAAAGTTGGTGGAAATATTAGAAGTTGTGTTGTGCCTATATCGATGTAGTCACATATCGAGGCCTGTTATAGCTTACTATTTTTAGATTTTTTAGAAGTTGTGTTGTGCCATACGGTACACATATACATGCACAGGAACAGGTTGCCTTCTGGTCTATTTGCAACATGGTGCTCACTCTCTTATCTTCTGTATTTGCAGCAAAATATTCAGATTTTGATTGCTTGCTCTGCTTCTTATTCAAACTCTCTCTTCATCTCTCTTGATATCTTCTGATCCCATACATCAAACTACAAGTGATGGTTCTTCCCATTCCCAAGCAATTTCCTCCTTGGCACTGCCTCTCTCTGCATATCAGGTATCACAACTTCTACTATTTCTTTATTTATTTGTAATTGTAATCAGCTTTTTTTAGTATCCAAAAATTTTGAACAAAATTAAACCCATTGTTTTTTTTCTAACATGCATGTATGTTGTACTGATGATCAGTATGAAGGAGCTTATTTGACTGATGGGAAAAGGCTTAAACAATTGGGATGTTACTCTCACAAATCAGGTTTGGTTGTGGAGCTTCTATAAGATCATTCTAATGGTGGTGATTTCTTAGTCAAACTTAAATGAGAATTTCGGAGATGGGTTTAATGGTTGTTGTTTGTTGATATTGCAGGACATGTGATGGATAGAAGTAATGGAGATGTAGCAGTTGATCATTATCATCTGTATCAGGTAACAATTTTTTGACATTTATTTTGATGTTCATTTCTTACATATTAATCCAATAAGACATTCTTTCATCTCAACGCATTTTCTTTGCTACCTCATTATGTAATTGTTTAGTATATATCTAAATGTCAACTCAAAGTTATAACAATGATGATGGAGATCTCTAATGCAAATCATGCAGTATGGCATCCTTGTGAAGAATAAAAGTATAACTCATCATCACTCAATTCAGTCCATCCTTTTTTTTATAATATTGTATTTCTGTCTGAATATTCAGAAACAACAAGGTGGAACTATTGGGATTGTTATAAATGCCATATGGTTGAACCTATCAGTAACTCTTCAGCGGACAAAATGGCAGTGCAAAGAACTCAGTCGTTGCTTATGAATGGTAAGTATCTTCAGGCGTTAATGAACGCATAAAGACATAATTTAATGCAGGAAGAGTTTTTTTCCTTAATTTGACGTTCATACTATGTAGGTTCTTGGATCTCCATCATATTTGGAAAATATCCAACAGAAATGCAAGACATTCTTGGATCGGGTTTACCTATATTTTCAAGCATTGATCAACAAAGCTACAAAGTGGCTTGGGACTTCATCGGTATCAACCACTCACTAGTCTCTATGTCAAAGACTACAGTTCCTCTACATGCGGACATGGGATGGGAAGTACAAGGACCAAAGGTTTTGCCTTACAAACCGGGGAAAAGGATGGCGTCCCAATTGGAAGAACCAGTATGTAATTCAAATTAAACAACCCCTTTAATTTCCCTATCTTGCATTTTTCAACAGATAACTTATGCATCTCTCTAAAAGATAACAAAATGATGAGTCTCTTGATGGTAATTGAAGATCAAATGAGCATTTCATTCTTGATTAGTTAGTGAACAACATGTTTAGTACTGTTTATTTTGAGATGTTTTCTCAACTTTATAGACATTGGTTTTATTAAGAACAAGCATCCCTTGTAGAAATGTGAATCACTTATCCCATCATGTCAGACAGGATGTTGCAGAAGGCCAAATATGCATATTCAGTGATCTATTCATATAACTTTGTTATGATCCAAATTATTTGATCATCGTTGGTCTATCTTTGTTGTCTGCCTTGCAGGTCTTTCTTACTCTAACTATGGTTGACATAGTGATTTCTCAAGCGAGCTCTTATGCACCAGATTCTAATTAAAGAACCCAAGATTATATTATTAGACGAGGCCACGAGTGCGCCTTAATGTTGAATCTGAACGAGTGCTTCAAGATGCATTGGACCGAGTCATGGTGGAGTTGACTATTACTATTCAGAATGTTGATCTGATTGCAGTGGTAAAAATGGTCTCATCGCTGAAAAAAGGAAAGCATGAAACGTTGATGAACATCAACGATGGAGTTTATGCATTCCTTGTAGCATTTTCACAATGGAGTCTGACAGAGTTTGCAAATCAATGGCTAGAAAATGTTGCCATCTTTCGGCAACTGAAGTGACTTATTTAATTAAGTGAAGTTTGTAAATGATGTTGAATTGACGAGGGAACTTTATGCCCATGCCGTGTAGATTGTATATTTTTTGTGTATATTAAAAATTCACTGTCTATTTTCCCGTTCTATTGACAAGTTTTTAGTTTTTATTGATGCAAGTTGAGGTGCCTGAAAATTGATTTTTTTTCCAGGTATGTTAATAGAACCGGCTCTTTTAAAGTGTCGGCAATAAGTGTTAGCACAATCGACACTTTTTAAGCGTCGCAAAAACAGTCTTTTGCGGCGCTTTTAAGTACCATTAAGAATGTTTTGCTAACATAACCGGCACTTTAAAAGCGTCGGAACAAGCGTTTTGTCGGCGCTTTCAAAGGTCTTTACCGGCGCTTTAGAGCGTCATTAAAAGTAGGGGTGGGCATCCCATCCCGAATCCCGTTCCCGTCCCGATCCCGTCCCGTCCCGTCCCGATTTTTCCGGGTCTTAATGGGATTGAATAATTTATCCCGATCCCGTCCCGTCCCGATCTAGAATGGGATGGGATGGGATGAAGATTTTCAATCCCGCCAATCCCGTCCCGTCCCGAACTAATTTTTTAATATTAATTATTAATATTTTTATTTACTTATTTATTTATTTTATGAACATTTGCATAAAATATTCAGGCTTCCAGCAGCAGGCGTTACAAGGAACCAAGGAGAGATCAGGAAGATATGTGGTGCTATCAACTCCTAAGAGACGTTTAATTATGTATTAATATGATGTAATTTTTATGCTCAAGTAAACTACTACTGGATTGAATAATTGATATAAAGTTACAATGAAGATACTATCCTGTTACGCTTTGCTGACCTGAAAATAAATAGAAAAATCAACTAAAACTAGTCCTAGCATATTCAAGAAAGAAAACTCAGCCGTTAATGGCGTGTTTGGTGCACAGTGTTTCTGTGTAAGAATAGTTCAGAACAGGCATGATCATGGGTTGGCTTAGCATGACCGATCACTCAATTAATTCAGTTCAGTTCAGTTTATGCGGTTTAAAATATTTGAAACTGAAACTGGCACCTTATTAAGTTCAAATGTGAAAGTTAACATCTAGTTCTTATTTTAAGACGGCAAAAGTGTATTTATTTTATATTTTTTTCATTGTTTCTCCTCCAGATCTTGAGTTTGTCTGCATATTCTTGTATTATGGAAAGGTGCTACTTGTTTTCTAACAATGCTTTTATTCTTTTACTTCATCGTTATCTGGCATTGTCACGATCTTGATTATGCTTTATATATAATATATATATATGAAACTTCCAGCAGTCCAGCAGTTCAGGCTTCCAGCAGTCCAGGCTTTTATTTGATATGTCAGATTAGCACGCTGATCCCGTCCCGTCCCGTCCCGAACCCGTTTGGGATGGGACGAGGTCGGGATGAAGTTTTTCCCATCCCGTCCCGTCCATCCCGTTTGAATGGGATGGGATAGGGATGGGTATATCTCGTCCCATCCCGTCCGTGCCCACCCCTAATTAAAAGGGTATAAATACGGCATTGGGGTTGACATATACATCTCATTGGTGGCGCTTATGTAAGTTTTTCCGGCGCTTTTAAAAGCGCCGGCACTGTTAATTTGAACTGGCGCACGCTTCACTTAAAACGCCGGTAATTCTTTCGCGGCACAGCCCTTTACCGGCGCTTTTTAAAAATGCCGTCTATGACCTAAATCACACTGAAACAAACAGTTACCCCTTGGAGGAACTTCCTCATTCCAGAACACTCTATGCCCAATTTGGAAAAGTTGGAATAGATTCACAAATTTGAATCAACCACATCTGTTGGAATGATGAGATTTCTCCAGGCTAGATTGTCAATGGTAAGCGCACTGTTGTGGGCAATTGTCATCTTCATCTGAGAATTCTCTTTATTGAAGAACATTGGTTGAGAGAGATCTAATTTGCAAGATGAGAGACAAAGTCCATCTCCAACAACACCGCACCCCCCCCCCCCCCCATACACTATCTTCTTCCCAATGGCACAACCATCTCCACAACTCAATCACGAACTCAGCAAGAATGGGCCAACACCAGATCTTTGGTGAAGAGATAGGAACTCTAGTCATCGTTGTCGGTCATATTCATTGACGAGATCTACAATCACCGGTTGTTGGTCATCCTTTCTGTCTCTTGAAGGGGGTATTAGACGGAAGATGATACCAAGAAAAAAAGTGTATTGAAATTTTAAAACAGGGGGAGCTTAGGTATCAAAGATATTTCGGTCCTTGTTCACAAACAAAAAGAGCTTTACCCTGTCAATATATTTCGGAGATAATTTGCAATTCAAACTGATTTCATAAATTTAATAAAATAATAAACTTTAAAAATGAGCAAATGTGGAAGGATATATATTAATATTATGAAACAAATACAACATAGAACAAGCATGGCATGCATATACACAAACACAAATCCATCATCACCAGGTCGTCATCGTGACTATCTAACACCAACCATCAGTCAGACTTATATGCATCAATGCATGTTGTGAGTTTGCCAATATTATGCATTTGTGTGATTTCTTAAGCACTAAAAGAGACGAAAACCTCCATTTGTCAGAAACTTAACAAAAGCAGAGTCTCCAACATTTACAACACAAATTGTAACATGTGCTTGAGATAATCTATCTAACATTTCAAAGAGCCTTTTTTCTGTTCGTGAACAGTAATATGAGTGTATTTGTCCTACGTGGCAACACTTATGTAGTTGGCAGGAGTTAAGTAAAAAAAAAAAAACTCCCGATAGGTTTCCTCTCCCTCTCCTTTCCCGTCTCTTCCTCTACCCAAACAAGCATTGAAGAAGAAGGAAGCAGCTCCTCTTCCTCTACATCTCCTCTTCTTCTTCTTCTTCCATTCTCTTCTTCCTCTCGCAGCCCTCTCTTCTTCCTCTCGCAGCCCTCTCGCAGAGCAGCCCCTCGCAGAGAGCATCTCAAGTTCTTGAGCCCCTTTCTTGGTTGTTTCTTCTTCTTCTTCTTCCATTCTCTTCTTCCTCTCGCAGCCCTCTCGCAGAGCAGCCCCTCTCGCAGCCCCTCGCAGAGAGGATCTCAAGTTCTTCATCTCTTCTACCGCTTCTTCCTCCCTTTTCCTTCTCATCGAATTTCCCCAAATTATGTCCAGCTCTTCTACCGCTTCTTCCTCCCTTTCGATTCTAATCTGATCGTATTTGTGTTTTTTTGTGTTTCAGGCTTTGAGCAAGATCGCTTGCAACCGTCTGCAGAAGGAGTTAGTGGAATGGCAGGTGAATCCCCCATCTGGATTCAAACATAAAGTCACCGATAATCTCCAAAGGTTGGTTGGTTAGGGTTTTACTTTGTTTTGGTGATTGATTCTTTGGTTTTACTTTGTTTTACTCTCCATTAGTTTCCCTGAACATTATCCAATGGAAGCACCGCAGGTTCAAGAAACATTCAATTCTCCATTGTTTCATCTTCTTCTTCTTCTTTTTTCTTTTTTTTGTCTCTCATCAATTCTGTGTTTTGAGTGTACAGGTTATTTTTATTCAACCTGCAACCGCCGCATCCTCATATTTATAGCAACGGCCACATATGTTTAGGTAATTTAAAATGTGAATTACGGTATTTTAATTTGTTTGCTTAGGTATACTTTATTTGATTGTTACATTGATGATAGTATTTTAGTTGATTTTTTTTAATGGTTCGTAGGATTTTTTTTTTAATGGTTCTTAAGAACAATTCAGCCAATACCCTTCGAACTCAAATGAGTTCCTAATGCAAAGTTATGTTGTTTTCACACTCTAATGGGGCAGCCACAGACATCATTCCATATCAACTTCTTGCACAAAAACCGGTGCCAGAAATAAAGGTTTGTGTGTCATTGTTATATGAGCGAAGCTACCAGCACTAAAGACATGGTTGTCTTATGGGTAGCTTCTAATAGTTATAAAAAATGTGCAATTACCTTTAATCATTTTGACTTCAATGTTGAGTTTTTTTTCAAACTTCTATCAAAGTCTACCTGACTCGACTCAAATTATTTGTGTTTGAGGATGAAAGTACTACTAGACATGCTCAAATAGAAAATCACAATCGATAAAATCCGATAAAATCTGATTCCTCCAAAATATTGAAAATGTCACCCAAGACAATCCTAATTCAGGGATCGGTATACATCAATAGTTTGACCATTATCATCACAACTATGAGAATTGTGGGATTTTAGTTGATGGTGAAGACTCAAATCTGTTAGAAAACTTCATTTTTTTGTTAATGCAAAGGGGCTTTGGATGAATTCCTCAGGGTGGACATCCCTATTGAAATGGGATGTTTTCCTCCCTTAAATGGCATTGGCTTTTCATTGCAAATGTCATGGCAACTTTTCTTTATCCCTTTGAGTGAGACTAACATTCTCCAAATTGACAACTAGATTTTCAGAACCCAGCCCTTTAGAAGTAGCAAGTATATACTCAATTAACAAATAGGAATTTACTCCTGGAATCTGACTGCAATTATCTATTATTTAGCATTGCCTCATTGAATGTTGAGAAAATAAACTTTAGAAAATCACAGAGCCCTCTTCATCTCATTTTCATTAAAATTTCATTAAAAGAAAAGTTTTGGTTTGATAAAGGGGTATCAATGTGTTTGCTGATGGGTGGAAGATTTTAGTGGGTTTTATGGGTAAAAGGTTGAATTTTGGATGAATGGGATTTGTGTTTGGTGGTTGATTTAGTGAATTGTGTGAGATTTTGATGAATGGGTTTTGTATGGTTGATTGTGAGATTCGATGATTTACTGGAATGTGATTTAGGTCAACGTACACTAAATTTTGGTTTGGTTACTGCGTTATGTGGTTTTGCTTCATGCAAGTATGCACTTGAGCAATGTAAACCTTCACTATTGAATTTAGGGTCCAACCTCATTGAGTCCCTTGAGATTAACTTCATTGAATCACCCATCTTTCTTACATTGTTGCTCGGGGAGATAGGAGGATATATTTATGCCATCCTCGATTGTTTTTTGAAACAGTACCTGCCTGAAATTTGAGAAACGTTTTTGATATAGTCAACAAAATTAATCATGGAAACCAGTCACAAGGCAAAATAATATGGATAAAAAAACAATAAAGAAAGAAAAAGAAATTCGTCATAAGCTCAATAACAGTAGAGTAGTAGTGTAGATTGTATGAGAACACTCACAATAAAGTGCTCTGTCTCCACAGTAGAAGTATATTCTAACAGACTCCAATCTCGAACTCACTTTAGCTCTCTCTCTCATTATCAGCTCATCTCTTCTATCTCGAGAAGAAACTCGAGGTAATGATTGAATCCCTTTTTGATGATTTTTGGGTATTTCTCATCTAGCTGATTTCCCTCTCTAAATCCTTGGTATTTCTCATCTAGCTGATCAAACAACTTGCTGGCGGTGACGTGAATTGGGCTGTAGATTTAGGACACAACATGATTTCAAGAAGTGATCCATGAACCTGATTCTCACTCCACTTCGTCCCAGTTATGAACTTTGGTCACGAGAGTATGGTCGAGTCTCTGAGTCCATCTTGCTCATAAGGTACGAGTTTTCATAATCAAACAGTAAGACTTAATTCCAACTTCGGCACACTCCAAGGCATAGCGTGCATTTGGTCATCAATCATTTTTAAGCACCTAAGTATTTGTTTTTTTTTATTTCATTCGAAGATTGTTAACTCTGTGGTGCAATTTACGTTGAAAAGATGTGATGGGTTGAAGTTTCTAAGCGTTTTCCTTGGTTTAGAAGAGGTGAAATGGGCTAACTCCTTGGTTTTTTGATGATAGACTTGAAATGGGTTTTTGATTTAGAAGGTTTTTGAGACGTTACTAAAGAAATTGGTTTGATGGTTTTTTGCAGGTACTCGGATGGGTGGGCAGGGGTAGGTAGCGTATGTGAACAAAGTCTTATGCATTCTTGCTACATCAAACCTGTATTGTCCACTCGGTACGGTTTAGTTATGCGCTAAGATCTATCAATGTCGTCACTACCTGCCGAAAGTAGTGGATTTCTATTCCATTACAAAATTTGGGCTTTGAACCACCCCATGACTTAAATGCTAATTTTGTTTTCAACTAGTGTAATACCCGTGCCGTTGGCACTATTGCAGACTATTGTCGAAAGAGACATGCACACAATATCATATATCCAAAAAAATGTATTTTTTTGAAATAAAGTAATTTATCTAAACATGTCATAAGTGACTATATGACAATTAATGTCATGAACAACTAAAAAATCAAAATTTCGCCAGAGTTTCCTCTGTATTTATCAATATTGAACCTGTCTGAACCTGTCATAAAATTCAATGGCAAATCAATGCCATGAACACCACATAATATCTACCAAACCCCAATACTCCAAAAAACCATAAGCTCCAACCTTTAAGCACTCTTAAAAAAAAAGAATTTCATCAAACAAATACTGGTGCATCCAGTAGTGGAGGCAAGTTACCAGAGGAAACCATTGAAGAAAATCGATTTTTTTATTAGAGAATACATTGAAGAGGAATCCACATTGAAGCTAGGGTCCAAGTATAGGGTCAACAAAACAGTATTAGAGTTACTTGTTACCTTTCAGTGACTCCTTCGTTCCTGCCAGATTCTTGCCAAGTCCTGCAAGTGAAAACAGACACTGTCAAAGCCTCCACCTGTTTCCAAACAAAAGAGCATCAAAATGTCTGCGTAATTCCATTTTAGCTAAAGATGAACTACAATTGTAGGGTAAAAGCAGAATGTTGAAAATACAATCAAGTCATTAAGTCTCCACTTGTATTACTGTACACTTGAGTTTCTATATTACTTAATATTCCACTTAGATTTTTTCTTACTTGATTCTTCCCACTTAGAAGCTGCAAGATGGAAAACTGAAGCTTTGTTCTTCATGATATCTTTAAACTAACTGATCCTCCTACGACACCCTATACTTCAAGTTTAGATTTTTCGAAAGCTGGCATTCTCAACTACAAATACCTATCATCATTAAGACATGCAAAGTAACAACCAAATCTCCTTAAAAGGGAATACCCTCAAAAGGGACAATCTCCGTAGAAGAGGGAGGCATGCGAACAACAAATGCGTCATGCATGTCAAGCAATGAATCAATCAACCATTTGTTTGTCAACTGCAGTGTTTCTAGGTGCATTTGGGGAGCCATTTAACAAATAATGCCAACTGATCAGGAAATAAAAAAGCGTACGCCTCGAGGCTTACACCTCGAAACGCCTTCAATTGGCACCTCAACTCGTACGCGCAGAGGCGATTTCTGTGTGCCCCGCCTCGACTCGCGCCTAAAGGCGTACGTCCCAATCGCCTAAAGGCGAGATCTAAGAAATTATTTTAAATTTTGGCAAATCAATATGCTTAAACATTTTAAATGTATCATAGCATGATATATAAGAAAAAAGTTATTAACATGAGTTGTTTATGAACATAACCCTTGAATCTACACCTTATCAAAGCAAAAAAAGTAGATATTATGATTAAACAGCACAACCACACATTTGAGATGAAAATGCAATAGTTTCCCTTCGCGTAGACTTCTAATTCAACAAAGGCAAGGCAACATCTTCATAAGAATTAATTTAATATGGAATGAACAACTTAAAGAGAATCATATGCTTCTAATAAATATATAGATTAATGGGTGTTGGTCTTGAAGTTAGCTTCATATGCTTCTGATCATGAAGTTAGCTTAATCAAGCTTTCAAATGGTTAAAAGAAGGTATAGTTTGCTTTTATTAGAGAACTTGAAGCTATACTATGTAGCCCTTGTAAAAAACTTAAATTTTAAAGCTACAAAGGGTCATTCTCAATTAAGCTATGAATGGATTCAAAAACATAAGTTTTAAAGCTTCAAAGGGTCATTCTCAATTAGAATATTATCTTACTGAGGAGGTGTGACACAATATAGTTATGCAGTAACTTATTTTGCCTAGTATATGCTTGAACTCAGCAAATATCTCTATATGCTTTCGAGTACTTGGTCAATAGCAAATCGGTGCACTTAAAAAAAGCGCCAGAAACATTGAAAACAAATTTAGCATTTAAGTCATGGGGTGGTTCAAAGCCCAAATTTTGTAATGGAATAGAAATCCACTACTTTCGGCAGGTAGTGACGACATTGATAGATCTTAGCGCATAACTAACCCGTACCGAGTGGACAATACAGGTTTGATGTAGCAAGAATGCATAAGACTTTGTCACAATACGCTACCTACCCCTCCCACCCATCCGAGTACCTGCAAAAAACCATCAACCAATTCTTTAGTAACGTCTCAAAAACCTTCTAAATCAAAAACCCATTTCAAGTCTATCATCCAAAAAACCAAGGAGTTAGCCCATTTCACCTCTTCTAAACCAAGGAAAACGCTTAGAAACTCAACCCATCACATCTTTTCAACGTAAATTGCACCACAGAGTTAACAATCTTCGAATGAAATAAAAAAAAAACAAATACTTAGGTGCTTAAATGATTGATGACAAATGCACGCTATGCCTTGGAGTGTGCCGAAGTTGGAATTAAGGTCTTACTGTTTGATTATGAAAACTCGTACCTTATGAGCAAGATGGACTCAGAGACTCGACATCCTCTCGTGACCAAAGTTCATAACTGGGACGAAGTGGAGTGAGAATCAGGTTCATGGATCACTTCTTGAAATCATGTTGTTGTCCTCAATCTACAGCCCAATTCACGTCACCCGCAGCAAGTTGTTTGATCAGCTAGATGAGAAATACCAAGGATTTAGAGAGGGAAATCAGCTAGATGAGAAATACCCAAAAATCATCAAAAAGGGATTCAATCATACCTCGAGTTTCTTCTCGAGATAGAAGAGATGAGCTGATAATGAGAGAGAGAGCTAAAGTGAGTTCGAGATTGGAGTCTGTTAGAATATACTTCTACTGTGGAGACAGAGCACTTTATTGTGAGTGTTCTCATACAATCTACACTACTACTCTACTGTTATTGAGCTTATGAAGAATTTTCTTTTTCTTTCTTTATTGTTTTTTTATCCATATTATTTTGCCTTGTGACTGGTTTCCATGATTAATTTTGTGACTATATAAAAAACGTTTCTCGAATTTCAGGCAGGTACTGTTTCAAAAACAATCGAGGATGGCATAAATATATCCTCCTATCTCCCCGAGCAACAATGTAAGAAAGATGGGTGATTCAATGAAGTTAATCTCAAGGGACTCAATGAGGTTGGACCCTAAATTCAATAGTGAAGGTTTACATTGCTCAAGTGCATACTTGCATAAAGCAAAACCACATAACGCAGTAACAAACCAAAATTTAGTGTACGTTGACCTAAATCACATTCCAGTAAATCATCGAATCTCACAATCAAACCATACAAAACCCATTCATCAAAATCTCACACAATTCACTAAATCAACCACCAAACACAAATCCCATTCATCCAAATTCAACCTTTTACCCATAAAACCACTAAAATCTTCCACCAATCAACAAACACATTGATACCCCTTTATCAAACCAAAACTTTTCTTTTAATGAAATTTTAATGAAAATGAGATGAAGAGGGCTCTGTGATTTTCTAAAGTTTATTTTCTCAACAATTCAATGAGGCAATGCTAAATAATAGATAATTGCAGTCAAATTCCAGGAGTAACTTCCTATTTGTTAATTGAGTATATACTTGCTACTTCTAAAGGGCTGGGTTCTGAAAATCTAGTTGTCAATTTGGAGAATGTTAGTCTCACTCAAAGGGATAAAGAAAAGCTGCCATGACATTTGCAATGAAAGCCAATGCCATTTAAGGAGGAAAACATCCCATTTTCAATAGGGGATGTCCACCCTGAGGAATTCATCAAAGCCCTTTGCATTACAAAAAAATGAAGTTTTCTACAGATTTGAGTCTTCACCATCAACTAAAATCCCACAATTCTCATAGTTGTGATGATAATGGTCAAACTATTGATGTATACCGATCCCTGAAATTAGGATTGTCTTGGGTGACATTTTCAATATTTTGGAGGAATCAGATTTTATCGGATTTATCGATGTGATTTTCTATTTGAGCATGTCTAGTAGTACTTTCATCCTCAAACACAAATAATTTGAGTCGAGTCAGGGTAGACTTTGATAGAAGTTTGAAAAAAACTCAACATTTGAAGTCAAATGATTAAAGGTAACTGGCACATTTTTTATAACTATTAGAAGCTACCCATAAGACAGCCATGTCTTTAGTGCCGGTAGCTTCGCTCATATAACAATGACACACAAACTTATTTCTGGCACCGGTTTTTGTGCAAGAAGTTGATATGGAATGATGTCTGGGCTGCCCATTAGAGTGTGAAAACAACATAACTTTGCATTAGGAACTCATTTGAGTTCGAAGGGTATTGGCTGAATTGTTCTTAAGAACCATTAAAAAAAAATCCTACGAACCATTAAAAAAAATCAACTAAAATACTATCATCAATTGTAACAATCAAATAAGATACCTAAGCAAACAAATTAAATACCGTAATTCACATTTAAATTTACCTAAACATATGTGGCCGTTGCTATAATATGAGGATGCGGCGGTGCAGGTTGAATAAAAATAACTGTACAACTCAAAACACAGAATTGATGAGAGACAAAAAAAAAAAAAAAAAAAGATGAAAACAATGGAGAATTGAATGTTTGTTGAACCTGCGGTGCTTCCATTGGATAATGTTCAGGGAAACAATGGAGAGTAAAACAAAGTAAAACCAAAAGAATCTATCACCAAAACAAAGTAAAACCCTAACCAACCAACCTTTGGAGATTATCGGTGACTTTATGTTTGAATCCAGATGGGGGATTCACCTGCCATTCCACTAACTCCTTCTGCAGACGGTTGCAAGCGATCTTGCTCAAAGCCTGAAACACAAAAAAACACAAATACGATCAGATTAGAATCGAAAGGGAGGAAGAAGCGGTAGAAGAGCTGGACATAATTTGGGGGAAATTCGATGAGAAGGGAAAGGGAGGAAGAAGCGGTAGAAGAGATGAAGAACTTGAGATCCTCTCTGCGAGGGGCTGCGAGAGGAAGAAGAGAATGGAAGAAGAAGAAGAAGAAACAACCAAGAAAGGGGCTCAAGAACTTGAGATGCTCTCTGCGAGGGGCTGCGACAGGGGCTGCTCTGCGAGAGGGCTGCGAGAGGAAGAAGAGAGGGCTGCGAGAGGAAGAAGAGAATGGAAGAAGAAGAAGAAGAGGAGATGTAGAGGAAGAGGAGCTGCTTCCTTCTTCTTCAATGCTTGTTTGGGTAGAGGAAGAGACGGGAAAGGAGAGGGAGAGGAAACCTATCGGGAGTTTTTTTTTTTACTTAACTCCTGCCAAGTACATAAGTGTTGCCACGTAGGACAAATACACTCATATTACTGTTCATGAACAGTAAAAAGGCTCTTTGAAATGTTAGATAGATGTTTCTGGCGCTTTTTTTTAGTGCACCGATTTGCTATTGACCAAGTACTCGAAAGCATATAGAGATATTTGATGAGTTCAAGCATATATAGGCAAAATAAGTTACTGCATAACTATATTGTGTCACACCTCCTCAGTAAGATAAATATTCTAATTGAGAATGACCCTTTGAAGCTTTAAAACTTATGTTTTTGAATCCATTCATAGCTTAATTGAGAATGACCCTTTGTAGCTTTAAAATTTAAGTTTTTTACAAGGGCTACATAGTATAGCTTCAAGTTCTCTAATAAAAGCAAACTATACATTCTTTTAACCATTTGAAAGCTTGATTAAGCTAACTTCATGATCAGAAGCATATGAAGCTAACTTCAAGACCAACACCCATTAATCTATATATTTATTAGAAGCATATGATTCTCTTTAAGTTGTTCATTCCATATTAAATTAATTCTTATGAAGATGTTGCCTTGCCTTTGTTGAATTAGAAGTCTACGCGAAGGGAAACTATTGCATTTTCATCTCAAATGTGTGGTTGTGCTGTTTAATCATAATATCTACTTTTTTTGCTTTGATAAGGTGTAGATTCAAGGGTTATGTTCATAAACAACTCATGTTAATAACTTTTTTCTTATATATCATGCTATGATACATTTAAAATGTTTAAAGCATATTGATTTGCCAAATTTTAAAATAATTTCTTAGATCTCGCCTTTTGGCGATTGAGGCGTACGCCTTTAGGCGCGAGTCGAGGCGGGGCACACAGAAATCGCCTCTGCGCGTACGAGTTGAGGTGCCAATTGAAGGCGTTTCGAGGTGTAAGCCTCGAGGCGTACGCTTTTTTATTTCCTGATCAGTTGGCATTATTTGTTAAATGGCTCCCCAAATGCACCTAGAAACACTGCAGTTGACAAACAAATGGTTGATTGATTCATTGCTTGACATGCATGACGCATTTGTTGTTCGCATGCCTCCCTCTTCTACGGAGATTGTCCCTTTTGAGGGTATTCCCTTTTAAGGAGATTTGGTTGTTACTTTGCATGTCTTAATGATTGATATTATTTGTAGTTGAGAATGCCAGCTTTCGAAAAATCTAAACTTGAAGTATAGGAGTGTCGTAGGAGGATCAGTTAGTTTAAAGATATCATGAAGAACAAAGCTTCAGTTTTTCCATCTTGCAGCTTCTAAGTGGAAGAATCAAGTAAGAAAAATCTAAGTGGAATATTAAGTAATATAGAAACTCAAGTTACAGTAATACAAGTGGAGACTTAATGACTTGATTGTATTTCAACATTCTGCTTTTACCCTGCAATTGTAGTTCATCTTTAGCTAAAATGAATTACGCAGACATTTTGATGCTCTTTTGTTTGGAAACAGGTGGAGGCTTTGAAGTGTCTGTTTTCACTTGCAGACTTGGCAAGAATCTGGAGGAACGAAGGAGTCACTGAAGGTAACAAGTAACTCTATACTGTTTTGTTGACCCTATACTTGACCCTAGCTTCAATGTGGATTCCTCTTCAATGTATTCTCTGATAAAAAAATCGATTTTTCTTCAATGGTTTCCTCTGGTAACTTGCCTCCACTACTGGATGCACCATATTTGTTTGATGAAATTCTTTTTTTTTAAGAGTGCTTAAAGGTTGGAGCTTTATGGTTTTTGAGTATTGGGGTTTGGTAGATATTATGTGGTGTTCATGGCATTGATTGCCATTGTAATTTTTTATGACAGGTTCAGACAGGTTTCAATATTGATAAATACAGAGGAAACTCTGGCGAAATTTTGATTTTTTAGTTGTTCATGACATTAATTGTCATTATAGTCACTTATGACATGTTTAGATAAATTACTTTATTCAAAAAAATTACATTTTTTTTGATATAATGATATTGTGTGCATGTCTCTTTCGACAATAGTCTGCAATAGTGCCAACGGCACGGGTATTACACTAGTACTAAACAGAATACAGCAACAAGAGATGTAATTGTGTTAAAAAAAACTCAATATATCATAGGCTTAAGCCAGAAGATATTTAACTTACACTAAGGAAGTGTTATCCGGAATATCAGCCGGCATCAGAGTGAACATGGATAAAATCCAACATGAAATCCATATAAATATGGGTATCACATAGCTTCTTCTAATGGAACAAAAAAGATATAAACTAGAAACTATCCCCACAATCAGAAAACAGAAAGTGTACAGCTTCCTATCAGTAAAGCTGTTCACCTGCATTAACAAACAAAAATTGAGATAAGATTCTAGCTGGCCTGGGTCAGCGCCTGGGTGGCCGCCTGGGAGGCTTCTTGGCATGTGCCAAGGAGGGTGTCTCGCACGTGCCGACTAAAGTTTCAAAAAAAAAAAGCGGGAAATGAAATTTGACTGAAATTTAAGAGGGAGGGAGGGATTAAAAAACAGAGCAGAGAGCTCAAATGAGAAGAGAACAACTTTCAACTTTCATCCTTCACCACAGCTTACAGACCCTGCACAGAGGAGGATAACTATGATGGTTTTTCAGATGTTAAGGTAGAAGTCTCTTATCATCCTTCCCGTCTTTGTTTGAAGCCATAATCAAGCATTATTCTCGTTTTGGCAGGGCAACATGAATGCATTTGTATGGTCAATCAAATGGAGGCAAGGAAAGTGCCTGATAGTGGTGTTAAATGCTCGAGCCACAATGAAGTAGTGATGGAGGGAAGAACTGCCAAAAGTTGATGTGAGCATATGATTCAAGTGTTGAGCACGATTGATCCACTAGTTTGTGCTGCTGCATTTCTAAGTCTGAGTAATCAGCAGGGAGAGTACAGCATGAGATGAGATGGCCTTATTTGAAGCATGAAGAGTACATGGAAATGCTTAATTTAGAGAAACTGTGTCTAACTTTTAGATTTGAGTAATGAGAACTCTACTAATTCAATCAAATGGAGGCAAGGAAAGTGCTATATTTTCTTCATTGGGTGGTTGATGTGGAATCTGGCGGAGTAGATCTTGAGAACAAGTTATGCTTTGTGTTTAAGAGCTTCTCCTGGTTTAAGTCTGGAGCATAAAATCCATCATAATTGCTTTTGTCCTTCACAGAATATGAAGATCAAATTTTTGCTATTCAGACTCTGCATCCATGGAGATTTCACTTCTTTAGTAATATATGATTGATACTTAATGCTGTGTGTACAGCCAAAAATCTTCTACAGAGCAGACACCAAGATCGACAGAGACTACTCCAACTGATCAAGGAACAGTCTCAAATACGGGTGCGGGTATGGATACGGATACGGGTACGGGTACAGGTTCAGGGTCAACAGGGTCAGGGTCACAAGGGGAGGCAATGTTAAATGATGCATCATGGTTAGCAGGTCTGGCAAGTGGGGACTCAACAAGGAGACTATCTTTATCAGCAGTTCATTTGACACTCGCTGTTGTAGCAACAACCAGTTTCTTAATCCTTCATTTTCTCAACTTGTAGTTTTTTTTTTTTTTTTTATAGAGGAGGAGAGGTGTTTAGGTTTGATTAGATTGTAGGACTTGTAAACCATCCAAATATTTTAATGTTGTGAGTATATATGAGTATAAATGAAAGCTTTTTGTTTGATAAGAAGATTATATGCTCTCTCTTTTATTTCTTACTTTTGAGGCTCTTTCATATATGCTCTTGTTTTGTAGATAAAGTAAAAGAGAAAGTTGGTGTGAAAACATAGAAAGTGATGATAGTGGAGTGGTGTATGGGGTGGTTTACTTCTCTTGCTGGAATCACAAGCCTTGGTGGTTGTTTGTCTGCCATGAATGGAGAATGAGAGGTGATGCATTGTCAATGATTGATTACATAACATGCTTACATTTTCTTCATTGGGTGGTTGATGTGGAATCTGGCGGAGTAGATCTGAGAACAAGTTATGCTTTGTGTTTAAGAGCTTGTCCTGGTTTAAGTCTGGAGCATAAAATCCATCATAATTTTTTTTGTCCTTCACAGAATATGAAGATCAAATTTTTGCTATTCAGACTCTGCATCAATGGAGATTTCACTTCTTTAGTAATATATTAGTTATCCTTCTTGTAAGTTCTCAGGGTCCGTTGTTAATGAGAACTTTTGATCAATTGTTTTGAGTACTAATTAAGGTCTTTAGTAGAGATGAGAATTTAGAAATATATCAGTTAACATGTTTATAAGTTCTCAGCGTCCCTCGTTATTGAGAACCTTTTGATCAATTATTTTTTCATTGGCGCCATTGCTATTAAGAAGCCATTCTCAACAGCTTCCTTGCCAATTTCCACAGCTTGATTCAGGTATCAATGGCAGACCCCAATCATAAAGATTGTTAAATGGGAGTGTTTGGTATAGTTTGGCATAAAGCAACCAATGAAGTTAACATGCACCAATAGCCCATGATAGAGGCAAGTAATGTGTAAGGCTGTCAAATGTATAATCAAGTTGTGTTTAAAGAGCCAAATGTATATTCAGACTCTGCACCAATGGATGTATGCTACCAAAGAAAACCTCCATAAACAACAATCTTATGGATTTACAATGTAGAGCACCACATTAACAATGATCCACATGCTGAGTACTACCTGTTTTACAATGAACAAAAACTAGCTTTTACAAGCCAAGCCTTAACAAAGACCCAGACATGAATACACTCTGCATGCTCCAAGCAAAGCACCCCATACCACCACATCAGGCTCAAGTGGCATACTTCTAATCAATTTCTCAGCCTTTTCCAGCTGGCTAGCTCGTCCAAAAGGTTAACCATACACACACGCATAGTGTTCTTTCTCTGGTTTGATCCCATATTCCCTCTCCATAGACTCAAAATATGTCCCACCTTCTTGAACCAACCCTCCATGTACACATGCTGACAATAAAACAGACCCTTGAAGCATGTAGTGCTTCATGATCCTTTCAATAAGCTCTTTAGCAGATTGAATAATGTTGTCCACAGGAGGAGCAAGGAAGTTTGCAATGGTTGTTCTTGCAACATTTGGATTAGTCACTACTCGGTGTTCAACACTGTAAGATCCCATTGCTGACAATCTACATACAAACAAAAACAAGTTTAAAACAGAGGAGACCAGAAACATAGAACTGTGTAAGATCTACATACAAACAAAACAGTCCATTTTCTCGCCATTCCTTTGCCTCACTCCCCCATTGCTCACCCATGCTTCAGAAAACAGAGGAGACCATAACAGAGAGATCGGCGGAGAGACAGAGTTTTCCTGCTCACCTCACACACCCATTTCTCACCATTCCTTTGCCTCACTCCCCTGTAGATTGTGGTGTAAGTGTGAGGAAGAGAGTGAAGTCTTGTTTGAATTTGAAGTTAGAGAAGTTGAAATTTTTTAAGTTTGGAAAGTTTCAGTTTTCCCCGCGTTTTTTTTTTTTTTTTTTTGAAACTTTAGTCGGCACGTGCGAGACACCCTCCTTGGCACATGCCAAGGAGCCTCCCAGGCGGCCACCAAGGCGCTGACCCAGGCCAGCTAGAATCTCTCAAAATTGAGAGATAAATCAGCGAGTTCCATCAAAAATATATATATATAATAATAATGAAGATCAAACAGCATGCTAGACATCCATACCAGGAATTCAAGAATGATTATGGACAGAATACAAGAGGCTAAAAGCTTCATTAAAAAATCAAATTTGCTTCCGAATAAGCTTTTCCACATTGTTATCACAAACTGATATTCACTAAATATCCTTGTCCACAAAAAGATGGTCATTGCAGCATACGCATGGTAAAGAGGAGGAGAGTGTTCCAGAACCAATAAAATACACGTTATTCCCATCAACACATATCCGCAAAAGTACACCTGAAATAGGGGAAAAACTTTTTAGAATAATAATAATAATCAATAAAGAATAAATAAATAAACACATTCGAAAGAACATGTCCAGGAGCACTAAAGGTATTCCAGTGGCAAGTGAAATGCAAAGGTGAGGTTCTAATGTGGGTCCACGGCAATACAATCTACACAATTGATTGCTACTGGAAAGTTTGCCAAATCTTGAAAGAACTAAATAACAGTCAGAATATCCATCTTTTAAGACCGCCAAAATGTTAATGGTTATCATTTAAACTTAAATTAGAACTAAAATTTAATCTAACAGGAAAGAAAGGTGGTGGCGGATCTAGGAATCTTAGTTATGTCCTCTATGTTTAGCTGAAGCTTTAAATGACAAAGGACTATGTTTATACCATGAACGAACTTTTGAGTAGATTCAAGTTAAAATTAAATTTTGAGGTTATACCATAGTCACCTGGTACAGGGAATGAGAGGGTACGTGGAACGGGAAAGGATTTGGGGTCCATTGATTTCCACAGTACAGAATTCGAAGGGGAAGGTAGAATTGGCATGCTATTTGGGGTTGCAATTTGTGTATTATTTTAATTCGGTATGATGGAATACAATATTTATTTTATATATATCAATATTTTTGCAATATATGCGTGTGAATGTATGAATATTAAGCATTAAGGTTGATGCACCATCCAGCAAGTGTGTTATGCCTTTGGGTTTTACAGTGTTTGTTTAGGTGTATGAATATTTGATGAATAAAGTCGCTCTTATTGGAAAATAACTTAACACAGTTTCATTGTGTTTGAGCTTATTAGTAGAATGCAAAATACGAAGAGGTTTACTAACCTGTCTAATAGCAGGAACTAATAGAGAATGTTCTTTCGTAAAGAGTCACTTCATTGATATAGTCATCATCATTAACAAGTAGGTAAAAAGGAAAAGGTGGGCACTTTGCTCATGTCGGATAGATTACATAGAAAACTATCTTCATAAACGACTCTCAATGAGAATTGTGTCGATACAACTGAGAAAGAAGGGTGAATTGAGTTAGTTCTTTGGTATTTCTCAAAAACAGTTGGTCGATTGACAAAGAAACATGATGTTAAAGGGAATATGAGGGATATAAAGATCAAATGGTATGGTGGGACTGGGAGCTGAGGATGAATTATATCTGCAAGGATGATCTCATTTTCTTGTAATTCAAATATGCTTTTTCCTGTATCCAGTTTTGATGCCCTCCATTCCACAACAAAGTATGTTATTTAGCTGGTTCTTTATTTCTAGTTTCAAAGTTAATTGAGTTTTCCACTTATGCATCATGTGATCAAGTATACTTATCTAGTGCTCATTTTGATTGTTTATGTGGAAGACTGTATTATTTATGCCTTGAATGATTTCATTGAAATTGAGTACAATTTATTCAACTTCCTGTGTTTTAAACTCAAACCCTTTTGTTGCAATTGCAAAATGCATGTTATAGTTTCCTTTCCCCACTCCCTCCACAGAGTTAATTGGGATCTTATCTACTCAGCAAGTCGAGTGCTATTTTTAGTATCACAAATGTCTGAATAATTAATCTTTCTGTTTTATGTTATGTTTGTTAAGGGTTACACCCCTATCGTTTGCAAGGCATTTAATGCAGACTGTATGAGGATCAAGTAGTGGCTAGCTGTTCATATATGGTTTTTTTTTTAGGCTCAAGTGGGTGTGTAATCTAGGAGAGAGATAGGTAGGTTGTGTTTGATTGCCGCTATTTCGACGGAATTAGGGCGAGTTCCATGGAAACAATCACTTTCTGTCATGTGGTTGGCTGATTGCACTTTCAATTCTGTGAGTTAATTTCCGCATGCGACCATTGTTAAAACCTTATTTCCACTTCCCAATTTCATTTCTCCTCAAAATGCAAAGCCAAGAAGGAATACTCATCTTCAAGTTTGATAACACGTCTCCCCCGTATCTCCCTCTCTGTATCACTTTGGCATTACTCCTTTGTTGGCCCAAAAAGGGTTGCTGGAACAAAAATCAAAACCCCAAGCTCTCCTTTTATCTATGATTGCCTTTATGTATTCTGCTCAAGATCGACCTAAAGATCTACAATTGATTTGGTTCTACTCCGTTATACAACATTGAAATCAGTAAGATATGTAATGTTTTCATCGATTTTCTGAAATGCAAATGGATTTTTTTTCATTGAATGTCATAGCACAACTTCAAGTCTTGATCTTGCCCATCATAATTTCCCTCTACCTGGTTCACGATCTAGAATACCGATGGTTTAGGGTTCTGCAATACATTTCAGCACGGATACGTGGACACAAATATGCGAGTCATGTCGAACAAGGACATGACATGCTGTTTCTACAATTTCTCAAAAATTAGGACTCCGGTACACTTCAACACGTCATACTATTTTTTTAACAAGTCATATAAATGTAAATAATAATCTAATAAAGTCTTTTGAATAAGATAAAGTAAAGAATAAAGTATAGTAAAGGAGAGAAAAAGCAAGTGAGAGAAGAAGAATAAGCATAGACTACATCTATGTTGTAGTGGTTTTTCCTATTTTACTTAATCCAAATTGAAAGAGTCATTCACTTCAAATGGATTTTCAACCATTAAATTATGTGATTATTTGCATACATATAAAAGTAAAATATAAAGAAAGTTGGTTTTCGAGTCTTGACCAAGTTTCGGGTGTGTCCAACACGTTTACCACATTAACCATGTCTAACACCTACCGACACGTTGACCAAGTGTTCGACATCGAGTGAGTGTCGGTATCGGACACAAATACGATAAGTTTTTGAAGAGTTTGTGCTTGTATTTCAACGAAGAAAATGGGTTTTGGGATTGTTTAATCATGAAGAATTGAATTAGCAATGGAAAGAGCCCAAGTTAATATTTTCATGTTCAGCAAAATTGGTTTTGTTGTAGATGAGTTATGATTTTGATACAGTATTAGCAAACACAAGCTCATTTAAGTGGACTCTCATAGATCACCACAACCAGAAGTGATGTATATAGTTGGACAATCAACTTTTGATCAAGTTTATGCTAATAGCCTGAACATTTTACGAGATAAATAATGTTGTTAAGCATTGATTCCAGTTCTTCGCGTAAATGTGCACATTACATGATTCTACATGTTCATTTTATGCTCGACCTAGGGATAATACCGCAAAACACACTAGTCACATGCCTAACCCATGAATCATCATCTCAACCTTTGAATAATTTTATTTATTTATTAGGTAATTCCGCTAATAAATAAAGTTCATTATCCATCTTCATTAGAAAGTTTGTTCATTGTTGTTTTGGAGATATGGATAAAAAATACAAAGTCTTTGAAAGGGGTTTATCATGAAATTCTAATCTCTTTGAGATATTTATAATCAAATTTACTGATATTCATTTCTTTCTTGCTTTCGTGAAGAAGTTCACATCATCTCTTGTCATATGTTCTTAGGATGGAGATGCCAAGTCCGCCACTAGCGCCTAGGGGTGGCGCCTTATTTTAAGGGGCGTGACTCTTACATTTTTACTAAAAGATTTTTAACTTTCCAAAAAAAACAAACTATGGGGCTGTCTTATCTTACGAGCCTTGGTCATCCCCACCTTGACTAAGGTGTGGCACTACATTGCATCACTTCAAGGCTGGTCAACCATTTAAAGAAACTAGGGGTGGGGCATTTAGGACCGAATCGATCGGGTCGGTTCGGATCAGCTTTAATTAATTAAAAAAATTTCAATTGTAAAAGCCCGGCCCGGCCCGACTCCAGATAGAGAAATAAATGAGGAGCATGTTTCCATTTCTTTTCCTTTCCTTTTTCTTCTTTTCTCCCTCATTTCTTCTCTTCTTCTTCAGTGAGAGAGCCACCTCCAACCCCGTCTCCTCCACCCCCGTCTTCCTCTCTCCCTCATTTCTTCACCCCACCACTTCAGTTAGAAAGTAATTGACATCTCGTCTCCTCCCCCGCCACCCCATCTTATCCACTTTAGTGAGAAAGCCACCGCCAACCCCATCTTCTGCGACCAGATCTGATGAAGATGATGGCAATAGGTTTGTTTCAGTTCTCTTCTGCGACCAGATCTGAGATTCTTCAGACGACCTGACGCCTCTCAGATCTTCTCAGACCGAACGAGATCAATCGACGCCTCTCAGATCTTTTATCAGATCTGAGACTCAGACGACCCGTCTCTCACCATGAATTGTATCCGATTTTTTTTTATTTTTTTTTTTGTAATTTGTTGTATTGTTTCTTTTTGTATTTTTTGATATAATTTTTGTACGTACGATGAATGAAGTTTTTTTTTTACTGTAGAAGTTTTTTTTTTGCTCTTAGGACCGGGACCGACCCGTAATTCGGTTAACCGAGACCTCGGTTACCCGGTCAACTCGGTTCGATTTCGGGTCTCATAAACACGGGCCCAAATTTCTTGGGCCGTTTTCGATTTTTAGCTTTTGGGCCAGTTACCCGTACTTGTTCAACCCTAAAAAAACTGTATGAAGGCTTTAGAGCCTTGATAGAACACCATACAACATAGGCCTTTGCCACATCCAAAATTATTTCCAACACCTCCCTGATTATGTTAAGAAATGGAATTATTGTTGTTGGAAGGCGTGGAAAGGGGAAAAAGTATTTAGAGGGAGTGCAAATACTATTACCTTGACTAACTGCACATCAATACTAGTTATCTCTCACTTATAACAATGATGCATTTCCATTTCAGGAGAAGCGGTAGTTGTTGAAGATGAAATCGTTGTAATTGGCTCCATTGTTCTCCCTAATAAGACTCTCGATGTCAGTGTACAGGGTGAGATAATTCTATAATACGGAAAAGTACAATACAATAAATCCACAAGGTTTCTCATCATCACCTAAGAATTGCTCCGACATGTCTAGTGTGTTCTGAGTGACTTTATGTTTTCTTTTTATTTTTCTTTCCTCTTATTTCGAGAGGGGGAGTATTACTATTTAAAATATAGTTTAAAGGATGAAAATCACTTCCAGTTTCAAATTTGTACAACTTTCTTAGACTTTTTAACTTTATTTTGTCCTGATTTATTATCATTATATTTTTGTTGATTGTTACATTTGTTCTATACGTTGTTGTAGACTGATAGTGGCATTTTTATAAGGAAAAGGTTGAATTTATGATCTATTTTGCTTGGACAATATGTTTGGATCATCAGAGCAATCGTCCATATGGCTTATGTTGAGTGGCCTTTGTAAGCTTGATTTTGTAATTTGTACATTGTGATTATGAATATATGTGTGAAATCGGTGAAAGCTTTTAATGTGAACATGAATTATTGATTCCATGAGAATGCAATTTATTTGCAACCACTTCTAAGAGACATAATGGATAGTACAACACTTTTACATTAATCTGCTTATGAATCCAAAACCTCTTCATTTGAATGAGAGTAAAACTTTGATAGCGGCACAGCTGAAAATGTGAGACCCCTCCCATAAGCTGCCACATACACGAGCATGTGAAATGTACAAGAAAGTTGTTAATGCTTTTGGCATAGTGGAATTATTTCATTTTTTTTTTTTTTTTGGTACCCTTCAGTTAAAGCTCATCTATTTCCTTTTGGCATCTCATTTACGTAACACTCAATTTTTCTCCTTAATTCCATCGACTTTTTCTTTCGATTAATAGTCCAAATCATATACTAAATCTCCCCTCTCCATGGATTTTTCATCTTCCATGGGAGTCCATAGTAGAACCAGAAAGTCCATAAATTTTTAACGCCAACGAGATTTAAAAAAAAATTAGATTGTTTGTTTGTTTTTCAAATGGATAATAGGTTTACCTAATTTTCACTAGTAACAGGTGTGTGATGTGGGGGAGTTGTTAAGGAAGATGATAATTTTCTAGATGAGAGTAGCTGGAAGTAAAACAATGGAGAGAGAGAGAATGGGGAAGAAGGACTTAAAAAGAGTTGTTGTTAAGGTTGTCCTTCATGTTTTCCCAACTTAGGGTAAATTAGGAAGAAAATTTTCCTCAATTAATAAGGAAACCTACAATTACTACTAATTAACTAACCCATAAAAGTAGTTGTCATTAAAACTCCAGGTCCAGGGACGTGGGGCATATAAGGAGGCTGTGCCCTATCAAAGTTTTACTCGATTTGAATGGCAGGAATGAAAAGAATTTTGAGGATTTTAGCACACAAACCTTCAATGAACTAGTTGTCCAAATGATAAAAGCTTAAAAATTGGATACATCTGTAATCTTTGAAAACATAACAATAAATCAGCTTGGAACCAAAGCAATGGGATTACATTTATTCAAACTACCGCCTTCACTAAACTCAGCGATTATACAAAGCACGTATGCCCTGAATATCATCGTCATTAAGATCCTTCTTAACTCCAGCGCGAATGCCAGGCCACATGATGGCACCCTCGACTGAGCTATGGCCAAGCCCGAGCAAGTGTCCTATTTCATGTAATGCAACAGTTTCCAACTCAAAAGCACCGGGAACAATGCCTATTGCAAATCTCTCATCTCCATCATAATGAAACCTCCCATCAGTAGGTGCAAATGCATGGGCTATAGTTCCACCTCGACCATCAAAAGGGGCTCCATCTCCATGATCACCTATATGTACCCAATCTTAATATCCGCTGCATTAACATTTTGAGTCTCTTGGAACCTGAAATGGGTAACTGATGCCCATCTTGAGAAGGCTCGTCCCATCACTGGGCTCAGCACTTCAGCTCTGGCACTAGGGAGGAATGCATAGGTTAGAAGGGTTTTAGAATCTGGCCACCTAGGTGATCCAGAAAAGAAAGTATAGTGAGAGGTAGTGTGAAGATGGTGGTGCTGGGAATGCCTCTGCTTTTGTGATCTCATTGTGTTTGTTCCGTTTATGATATCTGGTACTCCACACCTTGTTGTCATCATCCTTTTAACTGTTTCAGAGTCTAGAGTACCAGTTGTATTCAAATGGTAGTTTAGCTGGTATGTTTTGATGGCCAACTCTACATAATCATCAAAGTTATCATCATTGGAAACATTTTTGGATTGATGATAGTTATCCAAGTATCCAAATCTTTTGAGATACTGCTTGAGCTCATGTAGCCCTTTGACAGTTTCTCCTTATGACATCCCTGTAAATGTTCAATGAACTCAAAAGGGTTCCCTTTACCGCCTTTAGGAAGTGCCTCACAGACGAGGGCAAGAAGAAGAAGAAGAAGAATGCAAGTGATAATATTGGACAAGTAGTATGCCATCTCTACCTATTTAGGCCAACTAAGGGAAAGTGAGTTTGGTTTTGTGGTGAGAATTTTATGATGCCATATTTATACACTAGCTAATTGCACAATGAGGAAATTGCATTGAACATGCATAAATGGATAAATCAAAAATTACAAAAGTGGAGATGACCAACGAATATGCAGAAATGGGTACTGTTCCTACGCGCCTCTCACCTAATATTGAAATTGCAATTGACTAAGACCTTTAACCCAGTCTAAATACTCTCAAAAGGAAATCACTTAAGAATTGCTATAAAGACCTAAGCAACAACTGAGTAATGTTTATTGTTAAAGACCCCACAACATTTGATGAATATATTTCACCTACTTTTCAAGTCTTTATTTACAACAATAAAATTAGAAAACCAAGTTAAATTTATTGCTGTGAGGCCGCCATATGCAATTTAGAAAAGAAAATGATATAACCTTCTGCTATTTTTTAATCAGTTAATTCAACAACAGTCAGTCAGTCAAATATCACGAATACAGAGTGAGAACTCCCAACTTTTGTTCTATTAGAGAAAAAAAATAGTAGCCAAGGAAGACTGATTCAAATGGGTCCATTTTAGATATGCTCTGTTTCTAATTACAACCTCCCCAATAATCTCTTTCTTCTATTCTATAAAACAAATTGGTAGGTTATACTGCATCAAATTATCATATTCCTTACTTAGTGTCAATTAGGTTTATCATTATGATAATGATTAATGATACTGATGATTGCCACAATGAGAAAATACACTTTCTTCTCAGAGATAAATAAATAAGGAGACTTCTTCAACCTTTTCTCATAGACTAGGTTCTAAACAAAGAAACAATTAACCTTTTAATACGTCAACAAAAGTCGGTTCCAGTCACCATACAAAGGCATCCTTACAATATTTGTGAAAAGAGGATATATTCAACACGTAGGCTGAATATTCTGAAAGGGAATATGAAAATTCTTTGGATTTGTTTGGCATGCCATTTTCCTTGGAAAATGAAATTTATTTTCCTTATTATGGAGATTTTCACTGTTTGTTATCTATTTACTGACAGAAAATCGATTATTCATAAGATTGTTTTCTCATTATCATGGGAAATCTGATTGCGAGGCGACTGTTTTCCCACTACTCATTGGGAATCCAAGTCCGAGAGAGAGACCTCGTAATCAGATTCTCAAAAATGGTTTCAATTTTCATGTCTATTTTTCATGCAACCAAACAGACCCTTAATTTATTGCCAACAACCATTACAAAAAATAAAAATAAAAAATTAGGTATTACCTGATAAGAAGAGGGTGTGTGGCTTCAGATTAGGGCACCCTAAAGATCATCCTGTCCTAGGAGCTTCGGCTCTCGTTTTATATATTAATTATTATGCTGAACTTTTGAGCGATCTTGCCAAATTCATTTTCTGGTTACATTCTATCCAGAATAGTTGCCACAGAGAGGACTCACTGCCCTTTCTCTGTCTGGTGCATGGAAACTGCCTTCCTCCTGTACCTTACCCCATATAGCGTAAGAATCCCCGCACACAGGGGCCATTTTGCAATCAATGTCATCAACCTAGGAATTGCCCGTGCAAAAGCAAAAACCAAGATAAAATCCAAAATCTTTGTTTTCACTTCACAAATTCATAAGCCCATAACATATTTCAATGCTACTATCCACAAACTAGATTTGACAGAAAAAGTTGCCAAAGAAAAAAAAACGATTTTAGGAAACCTACAACACCCCCCTCCTCCCAACCCACCCGCCCGCAAAAAGAAAGTGTCGGAGCCAAAAGTCACTGTGTCATCCATCCATTATTTTGTTCACTCGCAAAGACTACCCAAATGTGGAAACGGATTGATGTACAACATAAAGATCTTTCACAACACACTAATCCCCAAATAAATGTTACAATGTATACTACATGATATGCAATTTATCAACACTTTTATAACTGCCGAAACACTACATTATGTATATGAATTGGTCAAAATTAGGATCAAATGCTATGAAAATGCATTTGTTTTGTATTCATATATTCTATGGGATAAAGTACAAATTACAGAAAAAAGCGTGTTGAGATAGACATGTCAAGCAGGGTTAGACAAACTTCATGGTACTGACTGAATGTCAAAAATCGATCAGACTACATTGCTTTCAGAGAAGAAGACTGCAGTGATCGAATTTGAATATCAGTTGTGTATATATTTGTAAGGCAAACAACAGCCAGAACAAAGACAACCTGGGCACTCCACGATTCCAAAATGGCTGATGCTGTTACCCAATTTCCATCCAACTTCCTGTATTTTGGACCTGCCATTCATCCCAAGAAAGAAAAATATATTATATATCATGTTGGTGTCCTATATATTATATCTATTATCTATATTACAGAACATGAGAGTGTTTGAGGTGGGAAATAAAAGACGGCTCAGATTTGTCCAATATAATAATCTAACGGATCACATAGAACTTAAATACCAAGAGTGCATGGGTTCAAATTCTCATACAAAAACATTTTTGATATTTTATTTATTTATTTTCAATTGTTGATGGTGGTGATTAGTCATCGTAAGTATGAAGGATAAAAACTTAAGAGGTGAATCATGTTTTGACAAGTTTTAAACTTTTATTGTGCCAACGGCACGGAGAATACCCTAGTCCTATTTACAAAACAGGTTGGTGTTTGGGATGGAAGATAAAAGACGGTTGAGAATTTACCCGAATATAAGAATCTATGGATCTTATAGAATTTAAAGCATCAAGAGTGCATGGGTTCGATTTTCATACCTAGCATTTTTATATTCATTTATTTTTCTTCAATTGTTGATATTAGTGATTAGGCATGTAAGTATGAAGGATGAAAACTTAAGCGTGATCAATTACATATTGATTTAATCAAGTTATAATGGGATGTCGATGCTAGAAAAATAAAGTAGAATAAACTTTATTTATCATGTTAAACTTTTATCGTGTCAACGGCACAGGGAATACCCTAGTATCTATATACAAATCAGAATGGTGTTTAGGTGGGAGATAAAAGACGACTAAGATTTACCCAATATAAAAATCTAACGAATCGTATAGAACTTAAAGTACCAAGAGTGCATGGGTTCGATTCTCATACCCAACATTTTTTATGTTTGTTTTTCTTCAATTATTGATGGTGGTGATTAGGCATGTACGTATAAAGGATGAAAACTTAAAGATGATCATGTTTTGACAAGTTTTAAATTTTTATCAGTGTCTACTGCATGGGATGCCCCTAGTTATATATACAAACAGGATGGTGTTTGGGGTGGGAGATAAAAAACAGCTGAGATTTAACCAAATATAATGAATCTAACTTCTCATCCCCAACATTGTTTTTATATTTATTTATTTTTCTTCAATTTTTGATGATGGTGGTGTTGAAAACTCAAGAGTGATTCATATTTTGACAAGTTTTACACTTTTATCGTGTCAACGACACAGGGAATACCCTAGTATTTATATAATACAAACAGAATGGTGTTTGGGGTGGAAGATAAAGACGGCTGAGATTTAACCAAATATATGAATCTAATGGTATCACATAGAACTCAAAGCACAAGAGTGCATGTGTTCGATTCTCATCCCAACATTTTTATTATTTATTTTCTTCAATTGTTAATGGTGTGATTGGACATGTACATATGAATGATGAAAACTTGAGGAATCTGCCAACGGCAGAGGAATACCCTAGTCTATATTACAAATCAAGATGGTGTTTGAGGTTGAAGATAAAAAGACGACTGAGATTTACTAATATAATATCTAACGAATCACATAGGACTAACCACCAAGAATACATGGTTCGATTTCATACCCATATTTTGATATTGATTTATATTATATTTAAAGTAGGACTAAACCTCTATTTATCATGTTAAGCTTTTATCGTGCCAACACACGAGATACCCTAAAACTTAAAGCACCAAGAGATTAGTTTCATCTAATGGTTGAGATTCGTTCAATCTAATGGTTGAGACTTAAAGTTAACCTTTATGTCTTACCTTCAATCCCCAATAAGAGTGCATGAGTTTGATTCTCATACCTAACATTTTAATATTTATACTTTTATCGTGTTAACTGCACGGGAAATACCCTAGTATATAATAAAAGACACAGTGTTTACCATTCATAACAAGGTGGGATAAGAGAAGTGATAATGCCATGTATAATAGGATCTAGGGCTATGACGATGAGTGAAAACATCCAGGGCCAATGGGGTACTAGCTCAGCTGTTAACTTGTAGCGGATGATATCACAAGTCCGGGTTCAAATCTTTCAACAATTATAACTATGTACTACATCATGATTATATAATAATCCTCCAAGCCTTTTATAATTATGAATGTCATTAGGTATAGATATTTAATAACATTATTATAATTTTTTCAAATAAGGTAATTAAAAATACTGATAATTTTTATATTTAGTAATGACATAAAAATACACATATAGTTATTATATTAGTAAGTGTCGAAGGTAACAAATCGAGTGGTAGGCATGCCACAGTAGCTGTGTCAAAGGCATAGGTACATGCCATGATAGAAGTGTGAATAATCGTAAATCTCACTAATGACAGGACAAAGTCCATCTAACCACACCAAACTGTATCAATATCTCATCATCTCTTTATAACTCGTATCTCTCATCTCTTTCACTCTTTCATCTCTCTTAATCTTTTAATATCTCAAATCTCTCTTAGTCTTTCATCTCTCCGCATGTTTTTGGACAGTGTTTTTTTGTTGTAAAGCTAGGGAATTTTAAGGTTTTATATAATCAAAGGAAGATGCTTGAATTTTCTGAAAATTAGAGAAATTGAAGGGGTTAGATCTTAAATGTCATCCCCGAATCAAAAGTTAATATGTTTCAAGTATTTATATTTCTAACACAAGGAGAGAAGATTTTGTTTGAAACTCTAAAGTTTGTCCACTTAATTAATAATCATACATGGTTTACTTTGGTTATAACTTAACAAGATACAGACAAATTAACCAAGAAAGCTACAAAGTTTATGATTGATGACAATGAATTGAATTTCGTGATTTATTTGGACAATTGTTCAATCTCCTCGTTTATGCAAACAACATAACAAAAGTAAACCACTGATTCACTTCATTGCCATTCCTGGAGTGAAAAAATGAAGTCAAACTTTCGCGAAAAATACAAAACAAATGGAAATAAGGGACACGGTGCGGGTAGTTGCCAACGACAACGAAAATACCCTAGTATATATACACATCTGGAAAGAATACATGGGCATTGCATAACAGGTAGGGAAAACGTTATTCAATAAGTGAACATGTTTAGACGACAATCTAGTAGGATAGAATGGTGGTTGAAAAAAAACATATATCTAAAAATGTTATTTATAGGAAATTTGAGACAAAGATGGCTTAAGATTAAAGTTGGTGGAGATGTATGTTAAAATCCACTCTCAATAATGGCATTGTTGTAAATAAAAGACATCTTAAAGGAACAAAAGAAAATGAACATAACTTAAATGATGAGTTTGGTACATGTGGCAGTAGGCAGAAAGAGAAAATTGATTTTTTTCAAACTTATAATTGTAAATTTCGATGAATTTGGTATTGTTGAAATTCTTTTTTCTTTGAACCAATGATCAATACAATTGCTTAAAAAAATTAATAACAATAGTAATCTATGCAGTTAATATCGGGTTATAACGCTAAAATAACTCATAACGGCCTCGAGACGTTAAGTTTTTGCATAAAACATCAGGGTATAACGGAGGGAGTTATAATGGCATATAACGGCCGTTATTTTTATAAGTCGTTTTTTCATAACGTCGTTGTAACGAATCGGGAACTTAAAAAAAAAAAATTTACTAACCCTTTATTCTCGAAATCGAATCGATTGCAGATCCCCTTAAAGCGACAAGCCGAGCCCTAGCAGAGAAACGAACGAAGAAGGGAAGAAAGAACCCTAGTCGTGTCGATCGAGCCTGCTCGCTGCTTCTTGCTTGTCGATCGAGCGAGCCCTAGCAGAGAAACGTCAGTGTTGCCCTAGTCGATCGAGCCCCGATCAACACAGAAGAAGGGAAGAACCCTAGTCGATTGAGCCCCGTCGAACCCTTGGCCCCTTTTCGATCAATCTGTAAGTCTGATCTCTGGACTCTGATTTGCTTTGCTTTGTTCCTTCTTCTCTGTTTTGCTTCTTCCTTCTTCTCTGTTTTGCTTTGCTTTCTTCCTTTTTCTCTGTTTTGCTTTGCTTTCTTCCCTTTTTTGCTTTGCTTCCTTTTTCTCTGGACTCTATTTTGCTTTCATGCAATCTCTTTCGCTTCGTTCCTTTTTCTGTTTTGCTTTGCTTTGCTTCTTCATTGAATGATAATAATTTTGCATAATGTATTATGGTATTAATTATAGTAATTTATTAGTCTTATGTCCAGTCATTAATTTATTTTGTGTATGATAAGCAAACTGACAGTAACAAATTTATATTTAGTAATATACTTTTTTGACTCGATAGTCTATAATACATTAATATACTTAGTAGGGGTATAAAAATATATTTTAAAAAATATTTTCCTATATACCGTTATATCTCAATATAATCCGTTATAACTTATAATGCTCCTAGACCATTATGGGTCTGTTATCCATTTTAACTGCATAGATAGTAATAAATCTTGATTAATAATAATAATAATAAAATCTTGATGGTATGGAATAACAAAATACGAGAGGGTGATAAGATTAGAACTCAATCGTGCCAACAACACGGGTAATACACTAGTCCCAAATACGAACCGTATACACACGCACGCACGCACATATATATAAATGTTCAAGCACAAAGGAAGAAATCTCCTAATCAATATACCAATAAAATAATAATAGTAA